>APFE031202691.1:38906-57403 GCA_000404065.3 Pinus taeda | reverse complement strand
ACTCCATACTTCACTTTCATCCTCGCCATCACACATTAGGGAAAGATAAATCCAAAAACAAACTAAAGTAAGAAAAAGGTTGACTAAGCACATATGGTGCACCACACTTCATCAGTTTACGATACCCGGATTGATAATTTATGTAGAGAAATTTAAGATGTTAAATTGACTAGACAAAAACAACATCCAACAAAGTGTTGAGAGCAGGATATTATTGGCTGAATTTGTTTTCAGATTTGTATAAGACAGTGATGGGCTTCCATGAATTGCAAGTTTTTCAAGGAAAAAGGAAGTTGCTTCCTCTTCCTTTGAAGCCAGTTGAAGTAAATGCACCTTTCCAGCAATGGGGACTTGATTTCATAAGGGAAATCCATCCTACATCATCAACACAACACAAATGGATTTTGCAGCTACCAATTACTTCACCAAGTGGATTGAGGCCATTCCGACAAGGCAAGCCATGGATACGGTAATTATCTAATTTTTAGAATCTAATGTCTTATCTCGTTTTGGTTGCACTCACAAAATTATAGTAGATAATGAAGCAGCATTTAAGTCCAAGAAGATGGTTGAGTTTTGCAACAAGTACAATATCACATTGGGTCATTCCACAACATACTACTCGTAGGGCAATGGATTGGCTGAGTCATCAAATAAATCCTTGGTGAACATTATTAAGAAAATGTTGGAGGCAAAAAAGAAGAACTGGCATCAAAAGCTTGTTAATTCCTTGTGGGCTAACAGAGTGAGAAACAAGAAATCCATAGGTATGTCACCTTTTGAGTTGGTTTACGGTACTAATACAATATTTCCTACATCACTTGCAGTCCCAGCCATGAGATTATTACAGGAAAATGGTAGCAAAGAGGATGATATTCAACGCAGAATTAATGAAATGATTCATTTTCAGCAAACAAGAGAAGAGGTTTCCCAAAACACTTTCCGGTTGCAACAGAAGATAAAGAAGATTTATGACCACAAAACCAAAGCAGAAAAGTTTCAACTGGAAGATGTAGTGTTGCAGTGGGATGCACAGAATGAGGAAAAGGGAAAGCATGGTAAGTTTGAAAATTTATGGAAAGGACCATATAAAATCTCAGCTTATCGGGGATAGAATACATTTTTGTTTAAGGAAACGGATGGTCAGGAATGTTAAGGAGGGCTAGTGAATGCTAGGATCCTGAAGCACTATTACTTTTGAAGTTGTTCCCTGAAGTTAGTTCACCTTCATTATATAGATCAATTTGATTTTCCTTGCAAAGTTTCAAGTACACTGTCATCTAAACTTAGGGCCCGAAGAGAAAGCTATAAAGTTTGAATGATTTGTGTCAAGTTTGGTTGATTTGGTTTATAGTCAAGTTTAGATTCAGTTGTGAGTCAGTTTTCAGTTTGTGTTGAATCATTTTTCACTTTTTTGTTTTGACCATATTGCCCAATGGATGAGGCACTTGTTCTATGGTGTTCTTGACACCTCCAAGGAGTTTACATCCCCAATAAGGCCAATGTTAGTGTCAGTATCTTCATACCTCCATCAGGGATCAAATTTTCTCTTTGAATTTTCATTTTAGGGGTCCCATACTAAATTTTTCACATTATTTCATTAGGTCATGCCAAACTGATCCCCTCACTCCTAAAACACTCTCAGTCATTCCCTTCATACAACCTCCAACCCTGTAAACATGGACAGAGAGGACAGAGACTATGAGGAGGAAGAAAACACAGGCAATGACACCTCAGCAGATAGAGCTAGGCAACAGAGAAATCCACACAAGGGAGGCAGGATTATCAGAGAAGAGCCGTCAAACCTTAGAGAATTGCAGGCCTCTCAATTGGCTATCACATGTTTCAAATATCTTGGCTAATATCAGTTCTGTGAGCAAGTAGAGAGAGTTCAACACCACCCTAATCTCATTAGACTTTTTGTAGCTCATCTTCAGGACAACAGGGTGACTCTCGATGGTCTAACATTCGCCATTTCACCTTCCATCATTTCAAATGCCACTAGGATTCCAAATGTAGGGGAGAAGTGGTATAAGGCCCTGGACCTGGATGAGCACTATTATGAGCCTTATATCAAACCCCAGTACAGAAATGAGGTGAAGGGACTTTTTCCTTTCAGATTTCTTGAAGATAAGTATGTCCCCATGATGAAAATCATCATGATGTATTTCACTTGTGAGGCAAAATTTTCCATGTTGTACACCTATCACGTCAAGATCCTCATGCATTTTACTAGGGTGAGGATGTTAAACCTCCCCTACTTCTTGTTCAGGAATATTGAGAAGATGGCTCATTTTGTCTAAAAGAAGCCATACCCTCAGCAAATGAGCAGTCTTTATCATTACTCCTTGATTAAGATCATTGTGCTTCATCATCTCAGTCTCCTCAACATCTCTTTGGAGACCTTTATTTCTCATGACATCTTCAGGGGTCCTCAAATTCCTCCACCAGTGTCTCAAGAAGCAGGGGGACCTTTTATTAGAGCTCAGGTGAGAACAGATGAGGAGGCCAAGGAGACTAGAACTACTGAGGTGCCCCTTTACATAACATATCATAGGGGCACAAGGAGATTATTTGTAGCCAATAGGAAAGTGTTTTCTCCATGGGATGTGGAACGGACATTGCCTTCTTCATTAGCCCATAGGCAAATGCTAGCTCCACAAGATGTGGAAGGGGCTTTCCCTTCTTCATTGACACAGTAGGTACATGTGTAGTAGCTGCACAAAGGGGAGGAAAAGATGCTAGAGGAGAGTTGTGATGATGAGGAGGAAAGAGACTTTGACTTGACTAAGCATGATGATTCAGAGCAGTATTATACTCACCATGGTGTGGAAATCATTGACTTAGAGGCTTAGGACGAAGAAAAAATAAAATACATCATCATACAAGAAAAGTAGGCTCAAGTACAAGCTTTGGTGGACAATTTGGAGAGGGAAAAGTATGTCATCACATATTTGGAACAAGAAAACAAGCATTTGAGTGACAAACAAGTCGTCATGGAGCTAGAAATGCTCAAGGTAAAATGACAAAGTGGCAAAGAGGCACAAGTCACTTTGACTCCTATTGAGAAAGAGATTGAAGAGGATAGAGAAACTTGGCTTGAGAGAGTCAACTTGCAACTTGAGAAGTTGATATAGAAGGCCAATAGAGACATTCAGATGATTAGACACATGGCCTATCATTACAAGACCCGAAACAATATGAGGGTCAAAAAGATGAAAGCTAGGCTTAGGAGAGCTTTGAAAGGAAAAAAGGAGGATAGGCTTAGGATGCTTTCTGAAGCTTCCTTGGCTCATCAATAAATTTGATGATGGTTCTTCTCACCAATTTTGAGCAAGTTTGGAGAAATTTTTGTCATTTGCTAATTTTTGAAATTCTACACACACAAAAACTGCCTAAACACGCAGCGCCATTGACGCTGTACTTTTCCTATGGGAAACAAATGAAGAAATAGTTTATTTTTGGATTCAGAGTGATGAGGAAATGCACCCTAGCGATTTCAATTTTTTTGGGGCAGAACTGGTCCACCCAAAAGGTCAAAAAAACACCCTAAAATTGACCTTTCTGCCACTTTTTAGACACACAGAAGCAGTCTTTGGAGAATCAAGTTTTGAGAGGTCAAATAAGCTTCAAATGGTGAAATTATAGGTGTTTTGGAAATTATACTTGAAGACCTTTCCAATGAGCTATCATGAGCTCAATTTGGATGACGAGAAGGCCTCCAAAATGGACTTGAAAGTGGTGTTGCACGTTGGGCCAGTGGCGCTGCGCGTAGGGAAGATTTTGCTCAGGATGGCTATTTTTCTAATTTTTGACTATGTTCTTGGATTCTCCCTCATGGAGGATGATTTAACTTTGTAAATGATGACTTTGCATGTAACTATGATAGATAAATAGTAATAGAGGTAGATTCATTGCTTTAGAAGTCAGTTTGAGCTCAAATGAATTAGTTTTTCACTTTTAGAGGCAAGTTGTTGATTTGCCTATATTCCTGTTTCTTGTTCAGTATTAGTTAGATTAGCTCCTCATCTTAGGGATTCGACCCTTGAGGATGGGAGGAGGTTAAATCCATGTCTATATCTTCTTCTTCTTTCTCATTGTAAAGGGTTGGACTTAGTTGGATGCTTAGACCTTGATTGTACACCTTTTGTAAGCAGTTTAGCAAGAGATTAATAAGAATTGCGGCTAGTTTTATGGGATCCATGTGATATGGAGTTTTATTATAGTTTATTATTCTATGATTATATGTTAATGTGTTTTATGTATTCCGTTAATCATTTCATTGCTTCTAGTTGAATGTTTTCAAGTTGATAGGCAAAATTCATTACATCAGTGCTCTTCCTTGGGAAACCATTCACCATTTCATGTTTTCTGCAGTCTAGGAAGGATCCATGGTTTTCACATGCTCTTCTTAGCTTCTCACCAGTTGATGCAGGAGCATCTAACCCCCCCAATCAAACAAAGGAATCCAAAGTGGACGTGGACCATCGAGCTAAACAAGGGGACTTTCTGTTTAAAACAGAACTAAAATGATGGAATGGATAAGTCTCCCGAAGACTTTATAAAATATAAAACTACCACATATGTATGCATGTAGCAAGCTTTAGGGCTTTATTTGAGTGATTCAAGGAAAGGATGCGATCGGATCCTTCACAATGATCCGATCCAATGTATTCTTATAAATAGTGAACCTGCACGTTCAATTAATAGATAGCGAGACAGATAGAATATATGTAAGCCTATGGGCAAAGTCGAAAGGAGGCCACAAATGTTGAGAATCAAGCCTGTGTGAGACTGAGGTGTCTCAAATGTAATCTTTGCTTTTACATTATTATATGCAGAGTTTTCTTGACTGTGTCAGAGTGTATGAAATGTGTTTTTTATGATTTATTATGGTGTGAACCCATAGGTTTTGTAACTATGATTTCAGGAAAAAATTTGGTGAAGAACACATAGAGAGACGAGATCGATCCAGAGGAATTGTAATGGTCCATTGATTCCAATTGAAGCAGCAGAGTGGAGCTTTGGAGAGGAAGAGAAGTTGAGAGCTCGAGGAGTTGAGTTCAAAAAAATAGTTGAGCTATGAAAACAGAAGACCCGGAACCTTTGAAGAAACCCTTTGAGCAGGAGCTAAACTATGGAAAATTGAAGACTTAGCGTAAAAACTAAGTAAACAAAAGAGCGAGGGAGTAAAGTATCAGTGCCTAGGAGCTGTTTAATCACATGGATCAATGGTCCAGATGATTTCGGTAAAGAGGGAGGCAAAATATCGCATCGGAGGAATTATTGATAAGGATTAAGCCTTGCAAGTGTAAAATCCAGTTTACACTGAAAATTTGTGCAAAACATAGTCGAAACTGAGTTCTAGACTTGAATTATTATATGGCGCAGTTTATAGCCTTATCGAGTCTGGAGAACTAGTCAGATCGACGGTTTGAAGAAATCAAAGCCCAGTGTAAAGGAAGGCTGATACGCCAATAGAAATTAAGCACTAATTGGCGATCGGAGGCATCGGAAGATCGAGAATAGGCGTTAGAAAAAGGCTTGCAACAATGCAAAGGGCCGATGGATGAACGGACCTGACGTCACTTTGAGCTACAGTGTATAAGCTTTGAAGTCCACTTTATATTGGTTCGGGTAGAAGGTTAAGGTAAATCCTTTGTATATTGTTAAAGAGCTGCGCGAGTGTTTAAAAGCTCGAACATAGAATTAACAACACCGATAGTTGCATATCAGAGCTGGAGGTGTGATGAACCACATATGTGGTGTGCTTGCGATGGAAGCGAATGCCGATTGCGATGAGGTTTAGCCTTGGAAACTGTAACAAGGTTGTACAATAGGCGAAAAGTTATGATTTACATACGTTTCCCTTTGTAAATGGATTTCAAGGGATTTAGCGTCGATATGTAATTTATATGTTAAATATGTATCAACCAAAGGTTGAGAGGGTTGGTTATATATATATATATATATTATATATAATTATAATAATATATATTATATATAATATATTATATATATATAGATATATATATGCAGGCTAAGGGCTTGAACTAAGGTTTTGAAGAGTTTCTAATTCTCGATGAGAAGGATATAAGGGAAGACTTTAATAAATTCATAACCGAAGGCTTGAAGGCCTATTTAACAGTCCCGATTGGGTTCCGATATAAAGGATCCAAGATAAAAGGACCTTAACTATTTGACATTTATGAGATTGAAGTTTTGACTCCTTTGAAGAGTCAATTTCTTAGGATAGTTGCGTTATGCATTCTTATGAAATCTATGGGTATGTGTGGGGGTATTACCCTACACTATTAGTGGTATCAGAGAAGAAGTTTGTAATCAGAGCAGATCTATAATTAGAGCAGAATTGAAATCAGAGTGGGAAAAGATTTCAGTGAAAGGGAGTTTGCACATAGGAAAAGGTAATGTGCTGAATGATAAAGGCTATAGTGGGAGATTGTAGCAGTTCCAGCATAGGCTTGGAGTAGGTAGGAACAAAGGATTCCTTGAAGGAATGCAAAAGAAATATTTCCTAATGCAAGTTCTGAAGGAAAGAGGACTTGAGGGACAAGACAAAGGAAATCCATTCAAAGTGCAGAAGAATGGGTGAAACAAGATCATGCTGAGATCTTGAAGGTGAGGTAATATGTTTTGTTTTAAATTGAGAATGTGTGTTTTTATACTAATGCACAGGTGACAATAAGAGAAGCTGTGAGAGGGAACCAAATGTGTTCTTGAATGCAGAGTAAGGAGAATACTCTGAAGAAGAAGTGGCAGTGAACCTGAAAAATCCAACAAGATATTGGACAGAGAGGACAACTGAAGTGTTCTCAAAAGAGAGTGAGAGATTGCAGAAGCCTAGAAGGAGCAAAGGTGTTGCTCAAGAGGAGGTTCCAGACAAAGGACCTATGCTTACCAAAATACTAAGTGAGGAAAGCTTAATGAGGTAAGATTGCAGCTAGGAGGACTAGCTGTAGTAGAGGCTTGCCATAGATAAGTGAGAAGCTCATGAAGATAGAGGAGAAGAAGATGATTACTGATAGTCATAGCAGAGGTTTAGAGAGAAGCCACAGCAGAAGATATGAGAAGAAGGATGCCAAGGCAAATGGAAAGAAGATGAGTCAAGAAGAAATTGACAAAGAGGTTGCTGAATTAAAAGAACAACTCAATGCATTAAGGAGAATGCTTAAGGGAAGCCAAAGACTAGGTTGGATCTTGAGAAAGAAGCCAGTAAAATGGAAAGAAATACAGAGAAGGCTACAACAAATGCAAGTAAGGTGGTTGAAGGGAAAACTCGAGGAAGCTGAGTTGGAAATGGAAATGGAAGAATCCATTTGTGAACCAGAACAAGGAGACATCCTGGGAGAAGGTGAAAATGAAGACTTGAAGAATAAAACTTCAAGTGAGGAAAAAGGGTCACATGGGTTTAAAACTGACAATTGGTGTATGTATGCAGGTGAAACATGTAAAGAAGGACAATTGGTTGATATTGTCATAAAGGAGGAAGAAGACCAATAGAATCTAAATTCTGTTCTGGAAAAAGATGAGATAGATAGATCTCATATACAACTGGTGAAAGATGTCAAGCAACCAAGTGAAGGGCTTGAGGAGATTGAAGAAGAGACTATCAAAACATTTCTTAATCATATGAATGATTTAGAATAACAAGGAGATATGATGGTTGAACCATCAAGTGAGACCACAGGGTCTTATGTTTTTAAAACTGATAGTTTGTATATGATGGCATGTATTGCAGGAGAAAAGAAACCTTTTGAAGGTATCTTCAGAGGAGATGAAGATCTATAAATAAAAGGTGACAAAGAAAACTTTTCAGAAGAGGAGGAATTTGACTGCATACAGAAGAAAAGGTATATGGATGAGTTTATAGAAGTTGTCATGGAGATGAGGAATTAGGATCTTATTCTGATGAAGAATGAAGAAATATTTTCTCAGAAAGGTAATCAAATAAGTTTGATTAATTTTATTGATGAAAAGCAAATGCAACAGAATGTTAATGCATATGGTGAGACAAGGATAGCTCTTGGAGAAGAGTTACAATGGGACAACAAGGAAAAATGTATTGAAGAAGAAGAAACTATGTTAGCTAAAAACATAGTAAAGGACCAGAAATTCACCATGATGATAGGCACAATTGAAATAGCCATGGGAGCTGTTGAGATAGTCAGTGAAGAAGAAGAAAGGACATCTGATGATCTGTCCATAACAAAGGAAGGTATGGAGAATTGTGTAAAATTTCAAAAATCTACTCCAATTGAAGTTGTTGAGTTATATAGAAAATTAGATTTTCAAAGAAGGGAGTTGGAAAGATAGAGGATAAATGTTCAAGAGAGATTGTTGAAGAAGGAAGACAAAAGAATTTTCATGAATGACAGTCACAAGAGAAAGGAGGTGATAATGAGAATTCAACAGATTCACACTGCAAAAGAAGGGGTTCACTAAAGTGGACAAAAGCATAGAGATATCATTGAAGAAGATGGTATGAAAGAGAGACTAATGAGCAGTCTCATGAATTCAGTTGAGAGTTCAAATCAACATATTGATGTGCTGACAGAGGAGCAAAAAACAGTGCAACAAACTGAATTGTTGCCAAAGGAAAACAAGGCACAGTAGCCTTGTGTTTTTTTATTTTTACAAGTGTTTTGTGAGTGCAGGTTTTGTTGCAAATGTTGGAGGAGATTTGGCACAACTAAGCTACTTAAACATGGAAGAAGGAGATTTTGTGGAGGAATTCAATCCATGGAGTAGAGAAGTTAATTTGCTGGAGAAAGTGCTGAACAATCATGATTCAGTGCAAGAGGGTAAGAATGATAGGGAGGCAACAAACAAAGCTAAAGTCAGCATAGCAAGCAAAGTTAAAGTCAACATAGGAGTCACAACAAGCATTAAAGCAAGCGAAACAAGCAAACTAAAAGTTGGAGTAAGCAAAGAAAAAGTCAGCATAGAAGACAACAACAACAACCTGAAACAAAAAGAAGGAGGCAAAAATATGAAGCAGAATATGGACTAGTCCAAAGATGCACTGGAGGCAAAGATTGAAGAAACGTGGCGACTAATGATGAAGCGGTTCAAATGGAGGAAAATGATAGCAATAAGAAGAAAGATCAATCAGAGTTTGAATCTGATTGACAAGAAGAAGAAGATGGAGCAAAAGACAGCAAAAGTGAAACAACAACAAGGGAACAAAGCATGTGGACAGTTACAGAAAAAAGTGTGGGATCCAGGAAGACCATGACCAAAAGAAACATGATCAGGAGATCATGAATACTTTCTACTTTGGGAGTCTAATGCAGGAGCATCCAACCCCCCAATCAAACAAAGGAATCCAAAGCGGATGTGGACCATCGAGCTAAACAAGGGGACTTTCTGTTTAAAACAAAACTAAAATGATGGAATGGATAAGTCTCTCAAAGACTTTATAAAATGTAAAACTGCCACATATGCATGCATGTAGCGAGATTTAGGGCTTTAGTTGAGTGATTCAAGGAAAGGATGTGATCGGATCCTTCGCAGTGATCCAATCCAATGTATTCTTATAAATAGTGAACCCGCGCATTCAATTAATAGATAGCGAGACAGACTGAATATATGTAAGCCTATGGGCAGAGTTGAAAGGAGGCCACAAATGTTGAGAATCGGGCCTGTGTGAGATCAAGGTGTCTCGAATGTAATCTTTTCTTTTACATTAATATGTGCGGAGTTTTCCTAACTGTATCAGAATGTATGAAACGTGTGTTTTAGGATTGATTATGGTGTGAACCTGTAGGTTTTGTTACTATGATTGTAGGCAAAATTATGGTGAAGAACATGCAGAGAGAGGAGATCGATCCAGAGGAATTGTAATGGTCCATTGAGTCCAATTGAAGCAGTAGAGCGAAGCTCTAGAGAGGAAGAGAAGTTGAGAGCTCGAGGAGTTGAGTTCAAAAGAATAGTTGAGCCATGGAAATAGAAGATGTGGAACCTTTGAAGTAACCCTTTGAGGAGGAGATAAACTATGGAAAACTGAAGACTTAGCATAAAAACTAAGTAAACAGAAGAGCGAGGGAGTAAAGTATTAGTGCACAAGATTCGTTTAATCACATGGATCAATGGTCTGGACGAAATTTTCTGAAGGGGGAGTGTATGTAACAACCTATCTATATAAATTATATATTTCGGATTATTAATAAAAATAAATTATATTAATTGATAAAATGATTTAAAGATATATATAAGAAATTTATATAATCTTATAATATTAATATTAAAAGTACTTTAATAAATCATAAATAAATATACTTAATTAAATTATAAAAGAAATACTTATATATACGTGACCATAACAGTGTTATATAGGGGACATGACATGGAAGGTGTCACCCGAAGATTAAGCGGTGGGTTGCTGGTGGAAGAGCAGCCACCACCAAGAAACTTGATAAAAAGCACCCAACAGAATGTTAGAGGGGGATTGGGGAAGGAAGGTAAAGAATGGAGGAAGGGAAAAACTGAAGGAGGAAGGACATCATAAACTGAAATTATCCACTGGAAGAGTGCGGATTGTTCTGAGGTTTTGGGCACGGGGGAATAGTCAGCTTCAACTCAGAAGCTTACTGGACTGAGTAGCCAAGTTATACTCAGTTTGGTTGCGTGGATTCGATCTTTTGGGTAACCGAAGCAGGGATCTGGAGGCATCTTGAACCGCAGGGGAACAGGTAGGTACCTCAGCAGTTCTGTTGGTTGATTTTGTAAGATTTCATGAAATTGTTTATAGGTTCATGATATAAACTCCTTTACTATATTTACATGTGTTTTATAGTCTTTATGGTCTTTACATGGAGGCATCGGAAGATCGGGAATCAGTGTTGGAAAGAGGCTTGTGAAATCCAAAGGGCCAATGGATGAATGGACTCGATGTCACTTTGAGCTACAATGTATAAGCTTTGAAGTCCTCTTTATATTGGTTCAGGCGGAAGGTTAAGGTAAATCCTTTGTATATTGCTAAAAAGTTGTGCGAGTGTTTAAAAGCTCGAACATAGAATTAACGACTCTGATAGTCGCATATTAGAGTCGGAGGGGTGATGAACCACATATGTGGTGTGCCCACAATGGAAGAAAATGTCGATTACGATGAGGTTTAGCCTCAGAAAGGTATGATTTCCATCACAAGGCTCTAGGGTAGGCGGAAAGGTATGATTTCCATATGTTTCCCTTTGTAAATAGATTTAAAGGGATTTAGCGCCGATATGTAATTTATATGCTAAATATGTATTAACCAAAGGTTGAGAGGACTGGTTATATTTATTATTATATTATATATAATATATATATATATATTATAATTATATATTATATATATGCAGGCTAAAGGCTTGAATTAAGGTTCTGAATAGTTTCTAATTCCCGATGAGAAGGCTATAAGGGAATACTTTAATAAAGTCATAATTGAAGGCTTGAAGGCTTGTTTAATAGTCTCGATAGGAGGTTTTGGCAGAGTGATTGGGTTTGATATAAAGGAACCAAGATAAAAGGACCTTAACCATTTGACATTTATGAGATTGAAGTTTTGACTCCTTTGAAGAGTCAATTGCCTGGGACACTTGTGTTATGAGTTCTTATGAAATCTGTGGGTATGTGTGGGGTTATTACCTTGCACCACCAGTCTAAAACATCTCACCCCATCAAGCCCTTGAGTGCTAAATCCTATGCCTACCTTGTCCCATTGAACACCCTGCAATTTTGACCTAATTCCCTAGACCTAAATTTTCTAGCTCCTCCTGATCCGGCAAAACCCATTCAAAATCCAATCAAAACTTCATGCTACTATACCTAGCCTAGTATCCTTTACTTTATCCAATCATCTTGGCTGAGATCCTTATGGGGAGATCCCTCTCTCGGTCGAGTAGGGCTAGCTACTTGGCTAAGCATGGTTTGTGGTTACCCTGGCATTACCTTCCTTCAGCCTGAGGTTCAATCCAGGTGATAACACCTATTACACAAAAAATGAGAAATACATGAAAAAACATTATTACAATTACGTTTTTCATGTAGCAGGGCCCACTGAAAGTATGCAACATGGGTACTCCTGGATGAGAAATTAAATTCTTCATCCAACGACTGCTTCTACTCAAAATTTGAGTAAAATAGTCGGAGATAAGTTGAAAATATGAGTTGAAAAAGAAGCTTTTTTCTTTTCTTTTATTAATATTTTTACCTTTTTACTGCAAAAATGGTGAATCATCCCCCATGGTTGACATCATCATCTTGAATCCTATTGGTTCTTATAAATTTGATTTTGGTTGTACATTTTTGTAGGGCCCATTTTTTACCTCAAAATTTCTCTAATGGCTGATTTCTCGTGCATGAGAACTTGCTAGAGCAATTAGGTCACATGCGATCATGGTTGTCTTTGATTATTCTTTCTAATCATGCTCCTATCAACCTCTAGTGGAATGCAGGCATGCTATGGAAAGAGCTTCCTTTCAAGTTCAATCATTCTTTTCTTGGGGAGTTGAATTTATGCCATTTGATCTGACAAACATGGGCACAAAATATGAATCCTATGGGTAGCTCATGCATGGAGGTGATATGATCAAAGATACAAATTTTTAAAAAGGTTGTTCGAGAGTAGGTTTGAAGGTAAACATATCCCCTGTTGGGAGCTCCAGGATATCGATATGAAAATGCTACGACTCAGCAATCCCTCATATCCTAGGTTTTTATTTGTGACACATCATCAAATGGTCATGGAATTAGAGATTCGTACAAGGCATATACTATATATATAGGAGAAGGAATGGTGCTTGAAGATCCATGCTATTTGGATACAAGGTGGGGACAAAAATACCAATTTTTTTCATAAATTTGCCTCATATCATCAAGACAAAAATACTATATGGGAGATTATAGATGACATGGCAATGAAAATTTTTAAAACAACAGATATCCACAAGGAGGCTATCAAATTATTTGGTATTTTTTTTAGGCTTAGGAGGCAGTGTATTTCGACAATCAATTGCCATTTATTCAAAATTACCCATGCATGTTCTTTGAGGATGATGACAAGGATGTGGGTGCACCAATATTGATGGTAGAGAAAAAATTTGCATTAAAATCCTTTTAACAGGACAAGTTCCCTGGTCCATATGGATGGATGGTAGAGATCTGTACACATTTTATTGATATGGTTGTGTTATATTCTTTCCCTCTAAATTGGAGGGTTAGAGGGGGGGGGGGGGGGAGCCCCCCCTTCATTGCGCCAACTGCACAGTGGGGACGGCAGCCCCCATGGGGGTTTGAGGGCTGCAGTTAGCCCCCTTCTACGGGGTCTAGAGCAGCGGCCCAGGGAAATTTTTTTTGGACCCTATATTAGGTGGGCGGACCTACCTATGGTTTTTTGCATGGTTTTTGCACATGGTTTTGGGCGCATTGATTTTTGGTCCATGATATTGGATGCTTCGGCATGTATATATATGTATTGTAACATTGAAAGTAACATAATGAAAAATCAAGCTGGTAGTTCCGGTTTTGGGATCTAGGGGAAAATATCTGTGTATATGTGTTTTATGTGTTATGCTTTCACATTGTTTATTTTTTGTGTTTTAGAATTTGTATGCAGGTAATTTTTGTATGGGGTTAAAACCTACATTTGGTATCGGAGCTGTTTTAGCTTCAAGGGGATGCCTTTGTTGTTGAGGGGTTTCAATCAGGCCTATGGTAGACCTTGTTCAGTGGGAGATCTGCAGGATCAATTTTGGTGGTAAAAGAAGATGGTGAGCAGTTGAAAGATAGAGATCGAGAAATTTAATGGTCAGAGTTTTGAGTTATGGAAAATCGAGATGGAGGATATGTTAGTAGATAAAGATCAGTGGATCGTGGTAGATCTGGGTACTAAACCAACGGGAGTGTCTGATGAAGAATGGAAGAAGTTGGATCGAAAGACAAAGAGCACAATACAATTGTGTGTCTCAGATTCAGTGTTACTAAATGTATCAGGGGAAGCTACGGCTAAGTCTTTGTGGGACAAGTTAGGGACTTTGTACCAATCTAAGTCTCTGGTGAATAAACTGTTCCTACAGAAAATGTTGTATAACCTGAGGATGAAAGATGGAGACTTAGTGACAGAGCATCTGAACGTATTTAATACTGTGGTAAGTTAGTTATTATCTGTTGATATTAAAATTTCAGATGAAGATAAGTGCATCATTTTGTTGTGTTCTCTACCAAATTGGTGGGATAGATTGGCACTATAATAGGTAGTAATGCAACTGCCTTGCATTTTGATGAAATAGTCTCATCCTTATTGATGGAGGAGATGAGATGGAAAAATATGGAGAGTGATCTACTAATCACCCTATGAGTGACACCAGTTGAAGATTTATTGAACATAAGGTATTACAGACTCATGTGCTGGTGTATGTTCTGTGTTATTTAAGCAACGGATCGATCAGATTGCCAATACACAGACATTTAAATGGAAAGACAACAGAGAAATACAATAAGTAACCACAAAGACACAAGCAATTTTAATGAGGAGTTCACCCTATTCTCCAGGGCTACGTCTCCGGTCCAGCTTTCAGTGGTGGCCTTGTTTTATTGTGTCTTTAAGCAGAGAATTACAATGTAAGGACTCAATGTGAGTTCTCCTGAAGCAGGTTTTTCTTGGCAAGGTGGTTCTTGGATTCCCCAAGCCACTGGAGTACACAATCTCTTCTTCCCATGAGATCTGTGACCTTCTAGTCTACAGTGGTAAGAGCCCAATGTTTTGCTCAGCCCGAACAAATCCCTCAATGGGGTGGCTCGAATCTCTCAAGCTCGGTGGTGCTCGATGCTGCCGTTGCGTCAGCTTGGCCCTCTGTCTCATCCTGCTTTTCTATTGCTTTATTGCCTTCTTCTTTGTGTATTCCATCCTCCTCTTGGGATTTTGGTCTTTTTCCTTCATCTCTCAGACTTTTTTTTACTCCAACTTGACTTGACTATGTATTCTGTCTGTATTCATTTTTTTTAGCCATTTGTTTCCATGCATGTTCGGTTCCTCTTCCGGCTCTGTCGATTCGCCTTCGGCAACTACACTTGGAGTTCCCTATTCGGCATTAGCATGAACACTCAGGGAGTGGCCACGTGTCCTCATCTGAACAACGCCAGCCTGCTTGTCGGTTCATTTCTTTAGTTACATCGTGGATGCATTATTCCTCCACTGTGGCAGTTAAACGGATTCTAAATCCCTTTAGAACGTGGCTTAATTCCCTGTCGATTCCGCTTCCTCCATCAGGTGCAATCTCAGCCATCTGATCTGGGCTCCTCTACATCCACTGTCATACACACGTCCTGCGGGGTTGACTTGCTCGATCGATAATGCGCGATCAACGGCGGTTTTCTCTCACCTCCACCGCCATATGTCGATCGTTGAGTGGGATCGCTCCACTTCCTCCAAAACAGTTTACCATTTGAGGGCGCCCCGATCAATACCGCCGGTTTCCAGAGCACGGGTCCCGCCTTGTACGATTAGTGCTTTTTATTTCTCTGCCCATAGTTCTCCGGCTCCCAACGCAACCGAGTGCTTAAGGCTCCTCCATTGCGGCCCTGTTCGCCCAACGATGTGCAATTAGTGCTAGGCACTAATCGCTCATCAAAAATCACCTACTTTTCTCGATATGGAGCTCCCTGGGGCTACTTAACCTCTTGCACAGTCTCCATGGGCCTCAGTTAGTGCGCTTTGACCGAGGTCCTCGTCATTCCATGCTGGTTGCCATTGCCACTGGTTCAGGGTGTTTTTGATCGATGTTTTTGGAATTTTAAAGATTCATCCCGACCTAATATAGTCATGGTTTTTTTTCAGTCTTTAATGGATCCAATTTGGATCACGGCCTTCCCACTGAAAGGGCTTTTGGACCACCAAAAGGTTGCTTTCTTCAAGCATTGATTAAGTGAGGAAACTGCTATCTCACTTGCCCAATCTCAATCCACTTCGCACTGCTCGGCTTCGAACCTTTAAGCCCAATCCTGAGGTATTCCACTTGTCCACTGCGCGTCATCCTTACCTTCCTGTCCAACACTGTGTCTTCCCATAATTCATTAAGATATTTAGGTAGCAGGTCATCAACAGAAGGTAATTGACTCTGCTCTTCAGGGTCCTCAATCATTGAAGGTTCAAACAACCTCAAGCAATCTGCGTTCACGACTGAGTATATGTGCATGTAAGCTGGTAGATCAAGGCGAAAAGCATATTCACCAATATTCTCAAGTATCCTGAAGGGTCCATACCTGATAGGTTTTAGCTTTTTACTTTCACCTTGCGTCATGTCCTTGCTGATATACAACCAAACTTGGTCTCCAAATTGAAAACTATGCTCCATCTGATGCTTATCATGCCTAACCTTGTACTTGGCTTGGCTCTTTTCCACCTATTCCTGTACTAACTAGTGGATCTCCTGGATCTGTTCAATGAACCTAGTTGCCTTGTCCACATCACTGTGTCTATCAACCATGGTATCTTTACCAAAGACAAAATCAAAGGAGACCTTGGTATGAAACCAAAATAGGTCTCAAAAGGAGATCTCTGTGTAGAAGAGTGTTTGGCTCTATTGTAAGCATGTTGCACATAACACAAGTGTTCATCCCAAAGCTTAGGGTGTTTGTTGCAATATCCTCTCAGTAACTAGATCACTGTCCTGTTAACTACTTCTGTTTGGCCATCTGTTTGTGGATGAAAAGTTGTGCTTTTCTTCAATTTGGTGTCCATTAGCTCCCATAGGCTTGACCAAAACTTCCCCACAAATCGGGTGTCTCGATCAGATACGATAGAAGTGGGTAATCCAAAATGAACCCATACATGTTCAAAGAACAATTTTGTAGTTTGTTCAGTTGTAATTTGTTTACTACAGGGTATCAAAATACACATTTTTCTGCACCTATCCACAACAACATATAGATAATCATGACCTTTCCTAGATTTAGGTAGTCCTCCAAAAAAATGCATGGAAATGCTTTCACAAGGGTGAGAAGGAACTGGCAATGTGGTGTACAAGCCTAGTTTTCTATTATCGGGCTTGCTTTTAGCACACATAACATATCCTTTTACATATCTAGAAACTGTCTCACTCATTCTCGACCAATAGCAGAACCTTTGGAGCTGTGCAACTATTTTACTTACCCCAAAGTGACTTGATATCAGAGAACTGTGTGCTTCCCTAATTATCTTTACTCTCTTAGTTTGTGGAACGCAGAGTTTCCCACAATGATATAAGAGTCGGTCCTTCATGTGATAGTCCAATTATTATATTATTTTTCCTTGACTCAAAGTTGCATAGACATCTTTAAAGTCCATATCCTGAGCATATTGTTCTATGTAGCTTTCATGCAACACAGAATTATGCTTAAGTATGGTAGATGCATTTATAATGGGTCTAGATAACATGTCTGCAACCTTGTTTTGTATGCCCTTTTTATATCTGATGACTAAATGAAACTGTTGTAGAAAACCCATCCATCTGTAATGTCTTGATTATTGCAACTTAGTTTGGGAGTGTAGGTATTGAAGTGGCTGGTGATCAGTATGTATTACTGTTTCTTTGCCCATTAAGTAATGTTTCCACTTTTTCACACTCTGAACTAATGCATTCAATTCTTTATCATATGTAGGATAGTTAACTACTATAGGATTAAAAGTCTCAGAATGATAACATGTGGGTTTACTGTGTTGTGTCAACACGGCTCCCATGGCATAGTCACTGGCATCAGTTTGGATCTCAAATGGTCTTTGTAGATCTGGCAGTTCTAGTACCGGTGTTGTACTAATCTTTTCTTTCAAGGTGTCGAAGGCTTTCTGCTGTTTGCCTCCCCACTGAAACACCTTGTTCAATCCTGTCAAGGCATGTAAGGGAGCTGAAATTGAGGAAAAATTTGAAATGAACTTCCTCCAATATTGTGCTGCTCCTAAGAAGCTTCTCACTTCTGTAGCAGACTTGGGTTTAGGCTAGTTTATAATGCCTGCCACTTTAGAGGGATCTATTTTCAATTCACTTCCCCCTACTATATGACCCAAATAATTTAGAGAGGTTTTGCCAAATTCACATTTGGAGAGTTTAACATAAAGTTTTTCTCTTTTCAAAACATCTAATGTCTGTTTAACATGCCTTAAATGTTCTTCCCATGTTTTAGTAAAAATCAGAATGTCATCCAGATACACAATAACAAAATCATCAAGAAAAGGTCTGAGTACGTAAGGCATTAATCTCATGAAAGTAGCAGGGGCATTGGTCAAGCCAAAAGGCATAACCAGCCATTCATACAATCCCTGCTTTGTTTTGAAAATAGTCTTCCATGCATCTTGCTCTGAAACTTTGACCTGATGGTATCCACTATGCAAATCCAGCTTGCTGAAATAAACAGTTTCCTTCAGTTAATCCAAAAGATCATCTATGCGAGGAAGGGGATAACGATTTTTTATTGTTATCTTATTCAGTGCTCAGTAGTCAATGCACATTCTCCACGAGCCATCT
>APFE031202691.1:2758-38865 GCA_000404065.3 Pinus taeda | reverse complement strand
TGATGAACCCTTTCTCGAGCAACTCCTGCACCTGCTTCTTGATTTCAGCATTCTCTAAAGTAGACAACCTGTACATCCCAATGTTAGGCAATGGAACATCTTGCTACAAAATAATATCATGTACTATTCCCTTTTTTGGTGGCAGACCTTTAGGTTCTTGGAAAAAGACATCATATTCTGAAACATTCTTTTCTATATCATCTTGCTGATCAGCATTACAACCCTCAAATACATTGGTTTTATCAGGTTTCTTTTCCTTTACAACCACCAGTAGGAACTGTTTGCATGAATTTATCATTCTTTTCATCTGTCTTGAGTTTATGAGAGTATTTCTTGAGCTTGTGAGCTCTTACAAAGTATTCGATTCCATCTTTGATAAGTAGATACTTGTTCTTAGCTCTATAGAAAGTAGCCTTTCTATCATACAAGTAAGGACTTCCTAAAACAATTCCACATATATCCAAAGGAATTACATCTAACTCAACCTCATCTGCAAATGCTGACCCAAAAGAAAACTTGAGTTTGCACTGTCTAGTCACTTGTAGTTGTACTTTATCATTCAACCATCCTATTGAGTATGGTTTCTTATGAGGTGTAGTTGCTAATCCCAATTTCTTTACAATTTCTTCGGAAATTAGATTTACTTGTGAGCCACTATCAAATAAAGTATCAATCTTTTGATTTTTGGAAACAACTCGAATATGGAAAAGCTCATGTCTTTTTCTCTCATATTCTTCATCAATAACAGATTGAGCAGAATTACTAGTAGATGCTTCAGAATTCTTACCTTTTATACCTGTTGCTGCAATGATTGTTTTATCTCTCGAGTCTGACCCCTAATCTTTCTAAATAGCTACAACAGTCTTCTTCTTCTTGCCCTCAGATTTCTTAGGTCTCAGCTCTGGATGCAGAATCCAACAATGCTCATCATCATGTCGATCCTTTTTACAGTGAGTGCACGAAGCTTTGCTTTTTTGTGTAGTGTTAGCCTTCCTTGCTTTCCAATTCTGGTTTCTTTTCTCCTTGCTCTTGCTTACAGTGGGTTGGGATGGTCCCCCAACTTCTGGATTTCCATTCTTTCCTCTACCTTCTAGATGAGTAGCTTGTACAGATACCTCATCTATACTAGTGGGATTAAACATGAGGATGGTATGCCTCATGTAGCTATGTAGACCACTAATGTACTTCAAAAGAGTTTCTCGTGAGTCTAATGAGATACCCAACATCAATGCTCTCTTTCTGAACTCTTGAGTATACCCTTGCACACTTTGCCCTTCCAATTGCTGAAGAGTTTGCCAACTCATCATGGCTTGTTGCATGTAGGCCAATGGATAGAACTATTTTTTGATTGCAGCAACAAATTCACTCCAGATAGAGATGGTATTCCCATGCTTCTTCATATCAGCTTGGGTTTTGCCTTCCCACCAAACCAAGGCAGTGCCTCCTAGGCGTAGGCTTGCTAGCTGAATCTTACTCTTGTCCGAGTCTATGTTTTGTACCCTGCAATATACATCAATTTTTCTAATCCAGTTGTCCAACTTTTCAGCTTTTAGCTCTCCATCATATATAGGGAAATCAAATTTAACATATAGTTTAATCAAAGATGCTTTCTTATTATGCACAATCCTATTAGGAGGTGTGAGAGAGCTTTCCTCTTCCCCTTTTGAGTGGTCATGGGAATGAGACTCATCTTTTTCCTTATCTTGTTTATAAGTTGATGAATCTTCATCCTTATGCTTTCTAAAGTCCCTATACATTTCTTATACCATAGCCTTTATAGCTAGGAAACTTTCTATCAATTGAAGGTCTGGCCCTATAGAACCTTCCTCTGACATTGTCTTTCGAGAATAGACTCTCCCAATTTCAGGGTTAGTTTCCACCAACTCACCTTCTCCTAATTTGAGCTTTGATCTAGTGAGCATTCACAGCTAAACCAACAAAATCTTGTCTAACCTTACAGCCTACTGCTCTGATACCACTTGATCTACTAATCACCCTATGAGTGACACTAGTCGAAGATTTATTAAACAAAGGGTATTACAGACTCATGAGCTGGTGTGTGTTCTGTGTTATTTAAGCAATGGATCAATCAAATTGCCAATACACAAACATTTAAATGGAAAGACAACAGAGAAATACAACAAGCAACCATAAAGACACAAGTAATTTTAATGAGGAGTTCACCCTATTCTCCAGGGCTACATCTCTGATCCAACTTTCAGTGGTGGCCTTGTTTTATTGTGTCTCTAAGCAGAGAATTACAATGCAGGGACTCAATGTGAGTTCTCCTGAAGCAATTTTTGCTTGGAAAGGTGGTTCTTGGATTCCCCAAGCCACTGGAGTACACAGTCTCTTATTCCCACCAGCTTTGTGACCTTCTAGTCTATAGTGGTAAGAGCCCAACGTGGTGCTCAGCTCGGACAGATCCCTCTATGGGGTGGCTCAAATCTCTCAAGCTTCGTGGTGCTCGATGCTGCCGCTGTGTCAGCTTAGCCCTCTGTCTCGTCCTCCTTTTCTCTTGCTTTATTTCCTTCTTCTCTGTGTATTCCGTCCTCCTCTCAGGATTCTGGTCTTTTTCCTTTGTCTCTCAAACTTTTTTTACTCTGAATTGACTTGACTATGTATTCTGTCTCTATTCATGGCTTTTAGCCATTCGTTTCCATGCTTGTTTGGTTCCTCTTCTACCTTTGTCGATTCGCCTTTAGGAGCTACGCTTGGAGTTCCTTGTTCGGTGTTAGCATGAACACTCAGGGAGTGGCCACGTGTCCTCATCTGAATAGTACTAGCTTGATCGTCAGTTCGTTTCTTCAGTTACATTGTGGATGTGTTCTTCCTCCACCATGGCAATCAAATGAATTCCAAATCCCTTTAGAACGCGGCTTAATTCCTTGTCAATTCCACTTCCTCCATCAGGCGCAATCTCAGCCATCCGATTTGGGCTCCTCCAGATCCAATGTCATACGCATGTCCCGCGCGATTGACTTTCTCGACCGATAACGTGCGATCAACGATGGTTTTCTCTCACCTCTGTTGCCACGTGTCGATCGTTGAGTGGGATTGCTCTGCTTCCTCCAAAACTGTTTACCGTTTGAGGGCACCCTGATCAATACCATCAGTTTCCAGAGCGTGGGTCCCGCCTTGTATGATTAGCACTTTTCATTTCTCTGCCCACGATTCTCCGGCTCCCAACGCAACCGAGTGCTTAAGGCTCCTCCATTTCAACCCTGTTCACCCAGCGATGCACGATTAGGTGCTAATCGCGCATCAAAAATCACCTCCTTTTCCCGATCCGGGGATCCCAAGGGCTACTTTGACCTCCTGCGCAGTCTCCATGGGCCTTGGTTAGCGCGCATTGACCGAGGTCCTCTTCGTTCCACGCTGGCTACCATTGCCATTGGTTCAGGGTGTTTTTGATCGTTGTTTTTGGAATTTTAGAGATTCGTCCAGACCTGATGCAGTCATGGTTCTTTGTTAGTCTTTAATGGATCCAATTCGGATCAGAGAGCCAGAATGGTGATGCCTTGTCTGTACAAGGAAGGTCCCAGAAAGGAAACAAAAATAATTCATCAAGTGGGAGATCTAAATCTAGAGGGAGATCTAAATCTCTAGGAAAACCTGTAAAGGTGTGCCTAAAATGTAGAAAGGAAGGGCACTAAAAAATGGATTGTAAATCTAAAGCTCCCAACAAAGGAAAGGGATCTAATGATGCTCCTTCTACAGAGGTGAAAACCACCTCAGATGAAAGTGGGGATGTGTACTTGTCTTCTTCAAGTACACATGTAGATGATGAGGCATGGTTGATTAACTCAGGTGCATCCTTTCACTTCACTCCCCATAGAGAGTGGTTCTGGGAGTATGAGAAATATGATGGTGGTGATGTCTTCTTAGGGGATGATAGGAAGGATAGAATCATTGGTCACGGAAAAGTAAAGTTGAATTTGCATAGTGGAAGGGTTAGAACACTTCTGGGTGTTCTACATATTCCTGCATTGGCCAGAAATCTAATTTTTGTAAGAAAGTTGGATGATCCAGGTGTAAAGTAGTGTTCGAGAATGATACCTACAAGATGGTTCAGGGAGCACTAGTATTGATGCGAGGAGTTTGGATTGGAACTCTGTACAAGCTGCAAGGTAGCACTGTTGTTGACAGGTGCAACAATTTTGTGGTTCCTGAAAGTGGAGTAGAAAATCTAGTGGTCTCTAGAGAAAAGACCATGATATGGCATCAAAGGCTTTGAAATATTGGAGAGAAGGGCCTTAGAATACTTCATGGTAAAATTATGGTAGAAGGTATGACTAATAGCTCTCTAGATTTTGATTTCTAGGAAAATTGTGTATATGGGAAGCAGAATTGTGTGAGTTTCCCCTCTGGTGGTAAGAGCGCAAAATAGATATTAGAGCTTGTGCAGAGTGATGTGTTTGGACCTGTGAAGGTTTCATCACTGGGTAAGTCTATGTACTATGTATCATTTATAGATGACTTCTCAAGGAATACATGGATTTATTTCCTCAAGAAGAAATCTAAAGTCTTTGACAGGTTTAAAGAATTTAAGGCTTTGGTGGAAAAGCAGACAGAGAATAAGATAAAGGTGTTAAGGAAAAATAATGGTGGAGAGTTTCACAAGAATGAATTTGAAGAATTCTGTAAGAAGTGTGGTATAGCATGGTAGAAGACTACTCCATATACACCTGAGAAAAATGGAGTTGCAAAAAGAATGAACAAGACATTGATGGAAAGGACAAGAAGCATGCTCAATGGTGTCAGGTTAGGACAAGAATTCTGGGCAGAGGCAATGGGGACAACATGTTACCTGGTCAACATATCACCTTCATCAGTGTTGGAGGATAAGACTCCACAAGAGGTATGGACTAGTAAGGCACCCTCTCTTTCACATCTGAGGGTAATTGGATGTGATGCATATGTACATGTTCCAAAGGAGAAAAGAACAAAGTTGGATAATAAATTTGAAAAGTGCATCTTTATTGGGTATAAGGATGGTTTAAAGGGTTATAAACTTTGGAACCCAGTAACAAGGAAGGTTGTGTACAATCGAGATGTGGTGTTTAGAGAAGTGAAAGATGTTATTAAACATGAAGTCCAACCAAAGGAACATGAGAAGATAGAGTTTTAGCTATAGGAGGAAGAATCAGACTCTACTGCAGAAGAGGAATCAGAAGATGAACATCCACAAACTCCATTTGTGAGAATATCAATTTGATAAAGAAGGCAGACAGAAAGGTAGTCCATCTACTTTCTATTCAAATTTTTCTTTATCTAAAACTGATGATTATCCCTTAATTGTGAAGGAAGCGGTAGATTCAAAGGATGGAAAACTCTAGAAAGAGGCCATGGTTGATGAAATAGCATCTTTGAACAATAATGAGGCTTGGGATCTGGTGGAGTTGTCGGCTGGAAGGAAACCCATTGGTAGAAAATGGGTGTTCGAGAAGAAGACAAATGCAAAAGGAAAGGTGGAGAAATACAAAGCTTGGTTGGTAGAAAAAGGTTATTCCTGGGTGCTAGGAATTGATTTTGGTGATATTTTTTCTCCTATTTCCAATGTAGCTTCTATTAGATTACTTTTATCTGTTGTTGTTGCTTTTGATTTTGAGGTAAAACAGATGGATGTGAACACAACATTTCTTCACAGGGATTTGGAAGTAGAGATCTACATGAAGAAACCTAAATAATTTGTGGTGAAGGGTAAGAAAGAACTCGTATGCAAGTTAAAGAAGTCTCTATATGGGTTAAAACAGTCACCAAGGATGTGGTATCAGAAATTTGATACATTTATACGAGGACTTTGCTTCACTAGAAACAAAGCATATCACTATGTGTATTTTAAATTAATTGGTGACCGTGTTATTTATCTGGTCTTGTATGTGGATGATATGTTGTTCATTGGAAATGACAAAAAAATTATCCAGGATTTGAAGACCCAATTGTCCTCCAAATTCGACATGAAAGATCTTGGTGTTGCAAAATATGTTTTGGGCATGGCAATTAAAAGAGATTGAGCAAAGAGGAAGCTCTGGTTAAACCAGAGGAAGTATGTCAAGACAATATTGCAAAGGTTTAATATGCAAGATAGTAAACTGGTGAAGGTTCCTATTCTTGTAGGTGTAAATTTATCTGTTGAATAGTGTCCTAAGACACAGGAAGAGGAAGAGGACATGTCCCATGTTCCATATGCCAGTGCAGTCAGTACCCTGATGTATGTGATGGTCTATACTAGACCAGACATTGCACATGTAGTGGGAGTATTGAGAAGGTTTATGTCAAAACTAGGGAAGGAGCACTGGACAATAGTGAAATGGGTTTTCAAGTTTTTGCATCGCACTAGTGATTATGGTTTGTGCTACCAAGGAAGACCAGGATTGGACAAAGTGTTGCATATCCATGGCTTTGTTGATGCAGATTGGGCTAGAGATCTAGATTAGAGAAGATCTACAAGTGGGTATATGTTTAACCTATTTGGAGGGGAAATCAATTGGATGAGTAAGAAACAATCTATAGTGGCACTATCAACTACAGAGGTAGAATACATGGCAGCCACTCATGCAAGCAAGGAAGCAGTTTGGTTGCAGAGATTGTGTTGAAGTATGGGGTTAGTACAGGGAGCTATAAGGATAGACTGTGACAGCCAAAGTGCAATTTTCTTGGCAAAGAACCCTGCTTATCATTCAAAGTAAAAGCACATTGATGTTCAGTATCACTTCGTGAGGGATATGATAGAAGACAAAAAGGTGTTGATGGTAAAGGTGGACACTTTGAAGAATACTGCAAATTCATTGAGAAAATCTGTGAGATCTAAGAAGTTATATTGGTGTAGAGAAACAATGGGTGTTTCATGGTTGGATAAATGACTAAGCTCTCATGTGGCCCCCTATGGAAAGAAAACAATAAGTGGGAGAATGTTCGGTTGTGTTATATTCTTTCCCTCTAAATCGGGGGTTAGAGGGGGACAAAACCCCCCCTTCATTGCGCCGACTTCGTAGCAAGGGGGTTACAGGGGGGTTGCCCCCCCTGTATGGGGGATTTGAGCGGGATAGTTATCCCCCCTCTACGAGGTCCGGGGCAGTGCCTTGGGGAAAAAAAGTTGGACCCTATATTAGGTGAGCAGACCTACCTATGGTTTTGTGCATGGTTTTCACACATGGTTTTGAGCACGATGGTTTTTGGTCCATGGTATTAGATGCTTTGACATGTATATATATGTATTGTAACATTGAAAGGAACATAATGAAAAATCAAGCTAGTAGTCCCAGTTATGGGATCCAGGGGAAATATCTGTGTATATGTTTTTTATGTGTTATGCTCTCGCATTGTTTATTTTCTATGTTTTATAATTCGTATGCAGGTAATTTTTGTACAGGGTTAATACCTACAATCATGTGGGTCGATTTGTTAAATTTGAAGAAGGAATTTCAGCGTGATGGTAAGATATCGATCACAGTAAATGCTACATTTATTTTTCTCATCCCTAAATCCTCAAATCCTACATCCTTTAATGATTGCAATCCCATTTCATTATGTAATATCATCTATAAGTTGATCTCCAAAATAATTGCTACTAGGTTGAAGGAGCAACTCTTTGCCTATATTTACTTGTAACATTTTGGCTTCTTGAAACATCGACGGATCTAGGATGATGTGGTCATTATGCATGATATTATGCACTCTATAAAGACAAGGGAAAACGATGTCATCATTTTAAAATTGGACCTCTTTCGTGCATACGATTGTGTGGACTAGACTTTCCTTTGAATGATTTTGCACAAGATTAGGCTTTCCATTAGGGTCGTCGACTAGATAATTGTGTGTCTCTCTTCAGTAAGCTATGTAGTCATTATAAATGGCATTTCATCCAGTTTCTTTCAGGCTTCAAGGGTCTTCGACAAGGTTTCTCACTCTCTCCTTTGATATTTATGTTAGTCATTTATGAGCTTAGTAGGCATATAACATTGGTGAAGACTAGTGGACTATTCTCAGGCCTACAACTCACAAAAAAAGGTATTGATATCCCACCTTATGTTTGTTGATGATGTTTTACTATTTGGACAGGTCTCCACAGAACAATGGGTATATATTTCCCACATTATTTCAAAGTTTGGATATGCCTCTAATTTATTTATGAACTGTTTGAAGTATATGCTCATCCACTCATCCAATAAGTTGGGGATTACTGTGGAAATTGCTAACATTTTCTCAGTGGATTCCTCCCCTATGGAGGTTGGTTTCACATACTTTGGATTTTGGATGAAACCAAATAGATATGTCATTTGGGATTGGGAATGGTTAATAAAAAAGTTTGAGCATAGATTATCAACCTTGTCACATCACAATTGGTTCTCCAAAATATATTTGTCTATTGGTTGCACTTATATCTGCTTCCCAGGGCTATCGTAAAATGTATAGATGCAATCATCACAAACTTCCTTTAGTCTAGTGAAAAGGGGGGTCATAAATATCATCTAGTATGTTTGGATGAGATCTTAGTGCATAAGGAGTCGGGTGGTTGGGGCTTAAAAAACAAAGAGTTGTTTGGTTGGGCACTTCTTACAAAAAGTTTTTGGTGTACCATTTCAAGTGAAGGATTATGGTAGAAGATTGTTTAGGGAAAATATTTCAAAAATTTTAGACTCTATGCATGGTTAAAAGTTGTATTGGGTGATAAAATAAAGGGATCGTATATATGGAGGGGATTTTTGAAAATTAAGAGGTAGCTCTTTGAAAATATCCACTGGGAGATATGCTTGGGAAGGTCTATAGAAATTGGGATTGACCCCATATATGGTTTTCAGGGTTAACATTTACTGTTGAATGAGATCATTCAACATCTACATCATTGTTTTTTTTACATATCCTAGATCTAAACAATTATATCCAAAGAAATATGGATTCATTGCAATTATACTCTACCTAGATGAATGTTGTGGAGTTAGATAATACATGTGATTGCACTAGGATTTGGAAGAGATACATTCATAATTTAAAAATGGCAGGTATTTCTATTGGGCTAGAGGATGATATAATACACTAGAATGGTGGTCTCCAAATGGGTCAGATCTTTCTACATGAGATGTACTCTTTCATCATTTTTACTATACAACCACATATAGATAAATGTTGGTTCTGGCATATCTGGTCTTGGACCATATCACTAAATATAAAACTCTTTGCTTGGTTGGTATGGAGGAATAAGGTGCTTACATGGGACAATATCTGTAATCAGGGCTTCTAAGTCTTGGGGAGGTGCCCCTTATGTCTAGGTTCTATGGAGACTGTGACACACTTATTTACCTTACGTTTTTTCACCATTGTCATTTGGGTTCGAGTCTTACAGAATTTAAAGATAAATGGATGCTAGTAATTATAGTCTATTGAAAAATGCTACAAAATGTGGATGGCGCAATATTGGATGGATAGATCATTACCTTTCTCTATATTTTGGGGCATCTAGCAAGGGAGAAATGCACCTATATTTGAAAACTTTCATTCGAAATTTGCTACATAAGCGATAAGATATGCCCCTACTGCAAAGAATATGTACATAAGACACAACAAAAAAGGACAAAAGGATTTTAGCCATTGTTTCTTCGACTTTATATCCAAATGGATTTTTTGACAGGGCAGCACAAAAACTAGTATGTGGATGTGGTGTTTATATTGCCATATCCCCATAGGTTCAATATTGTTTTTGCTGAAATGGTGGATTTGGATTGAACACCGGGGTAGAGGTATTTTCATTATGGTGTACTTTATATTATGTCATGTGGATTGGGATCGATTCTATTTACATTTATGGTGACTCACACACCACAACCAATTAGATAAATGAGGGATTGACCTTTTCACCTCCCCTCTTCAGCAATTGGTTATGCAAGATTCAAGAGCTTCAAGGATTATTTCACCACATTTCCTTCACTTATGTTCAAAGAGAACACAATAAGTATGTAGATGCCCTATCTAAATGGTTCCTTTGATGTCAACTGGAATGATTCAGTACATAATTTATGTCCAGGGAGACATACCCAACATCGGTTCAATCCCTCTCATATAACATCTTCTATGCATAGAGACTATGCCATTTTCAACATGGGACATTTTTTTATGCAAATGATTTTTCTATTTTGTGATAGGTTGTATTATAGATATGGATTATGGTTTTAGAAGGACTTTATGTATATAGAGCATTATGCTACAACAAATTTTTATTAAAATATTGAAATATAGTTTTTTGTTATACTGAATATGTTGTAAACGCTTCATTTAAATTCAACGTATATCAGTTTTATGTAAACATGGACTTCCTTAATAGAACATGTTTGATTTTTCTCTCCTAAAAATATTACATCTTAGTTATCTGAAATATAAATATAAGGTTATTAAAAAATTATTTGTGTGTAAATTACTTTTTTTTAAGAATTGATAACTTTGGAAAATTGGTTGTCACTACTACACAAATAACTAGTTTTTAAATTCATAATGGTAGTTATCATAATTTAGAACTTGAATCATTCACTAAACCCCTCAATTAAGAATTCTTTGACAAAATAAATACTGTTATAAATATAATTAATTAATATATCTTTGAATAATCTATATTATATATATTTATTATATATATATATATATATTATATAATATATATATATATATATAATTTATAGGTAGTAATATGTTTTTTTGACAAAGAATTTTTCGATAAAAATCACATAAAGGAAATTTATGTGTATTTACCAAAATTCTTTTTGAAAAATATATAGGTCACAGCGTATCAAAAAAATATATTTTAATTAAAAATTTATCAAAAACCCAATTAAAATTAATTATTTTATATTATATATATATATATTTATATATATATTATAAAACATGTATTTTATAATAACTCAACTTTCTTATACAATTAAAATAAATTTTATCATCTTGATGTTATTATTGTATATCTTTCTAAATTATAATATTCTTTTAAAATAATTTAATTGAAATAAAATATTCCAAATCTTTTTTATAAAATAACTATTTTTATTTTTTCATAATTTAATATTTATAAAATTTATTTTTTCCCAATGGAAAAATTTTAATTCTCATTACTGATAAAATGAAAATTACATGCAGTAGATGTTATAAAACATATATCGGAAAATTGTGCATTTGATCATATAGCTAGTATGTCCATTGATTCTACATATTCTATTACAAAAGTATTAGAATCATGCATGTTCTAAGACTCATAAGTGATACAATATATTTGTGCCTATGGATTATGTGGTTCATGATCATAACATCAAAATCTAAAAACCATAGTAGATGAGCTGATGTATCCTATGAAACCTCAAAACTAAATAAAAAATTCTCACATATATCATACTATATCCTGCCATCCAGCCTGCCACAAGGATCAATGAAGGGACGATGGTAATACTAATAATGATCTGTCCCATTATACTCATGAATCATCCATTTGCTCAGATCTTGTTGCACACCTTCTTTGGATAACTGATAAAAAATGGAATTCCTTTACCTATATATATGTAAACAGGAAATATCATCAAATTGAGATTTTATCCTAAAATTATCTTCCAACAGATTCTCAAGTGTGTGTGTGACATTGCGATGTCTGATTGAACTAGTCGATAACTAATTTTGAGTCACTGAATACATGTAGCTGCCGACATCCTTTTTCCAAGGTGAATAGAAGAGTGAGCTTCAAACTCAATAATTCAATAGAATTATTTGAGCCTGGCCCAAATCCAAAACTCATCTTGTAGAAATGATCTTTGTTCAAGTAATATATTGCACCCCCTCCACTGCTATTTTGAATTGCAGATCCATCAAAATAGGCCCACGGTTTTGTGTAGTCAATCGCTTCATCTATAATTACACGGATTGACTCGGGACATTTTTCTTTAGGAATAAGTTCAAATATTGCTAGGATGTGTCCCCAATTTTTCTGGTATGAATAAGTGATAATCAAAAAATAATTTATAAAATTTCTTATTATAATAAATCATAATAATTTAATGTTAACATCATAATAACCATAATTACATATTTAACTATTTATACCAATTTTATAATATATTACCTTAGTTACATAACACATCTCTTCTATCTATACATATTTTTTGGAAGACAAAGAAACATTGCATCTCTAATGAATTAACATGTCCATATTGAAAAATTAAATGTTCTATAGCAATGGGCCCACTTATCCAATTGTAAAACATGTAGATTGGTGAGATTGCATTGAAATCAGTTGGTTCGATGGTGATGAAAATCTCTATCTTTGCAAGGTGAGATGCTTAGCCTTGTCCTTTGCGTAGTATTATTATGAAGTAAATCTAATCTAAATTTTTTGGAACTAAAGAAAACTGAGTAAAATTACTACCCTTGGCAAACCAATATCTAGAGGATTGATGAATCCAGTGAGATCTCTTGGTCTAGCTATAGTGAGTAATAACTATCAAGTTATATGGCTATACCTCATTAGTCCCATCAGCGAGACACTAATGGGCGCATGTTCATATCGTATCATACACCTCATAGAAAAACCCATGCAAGCTATTTCTTTGAGACATATAATATCATTTTCAAGCTTAGGTTGGAATCTAAAAGTTGTGGAATCAAAATTTTCCATTTGAAATGATATCATATAGTCGGTTTACCTGGAGGCTCCAAAATTTTCAAACGATGAGAATGATTGGACCCAATTATTTGATTTTGTTTTAACAATTTAGAGTGATGTGTATAGTAACATGGTGGAGTGAAATATAAGCTAGTTGCAATTGAACTTGATAAACTAAACTATAATGGGTTAAAAATTGAATTGCAAAAAATGTATGTTTCTCCATTTGAACATCCTAATTGTATTTAGTATATCTGTCATTAAATTTAAATAATATAATATATATAGTTTCATGATAATCATTGATATCTGTTAAACATGGTGTATATAGTAATCAATTTTCATGATCCTTTATTAATTTAGGTTTATATCATGTAACACCCCCAATTATTGTAGATATTTTTCATTGACTACCATTTACTTTCACTGTATAAGACTTAAGTAAGTAAAGGCTTAGTGGAACTTTGATATTTAGGAACTTATTTTATTATTAAATGAATGAAAGATTTTGGTGAATCTTAGAAACTCATAAAGAGATCCAAAAATTAATTCTTAAACTTCCAAACAGTTGGTGACAGTTATGATCCTCTCATTCCCTGGAGATTAAAATATCTTGGTGGGAAAAAGAAGGGGTTGGCTAGCAAAAAGTTGAAAGGCACCCGGAGAGAGAGAAGAGGAAAAACATATGATCAGGACATTGGAAGGTGGGAAGGCGTTACCACAAGATAATTTCTTGAGCTAGACTAGAGCCAACAGAAATATCCAAGACAGACTTAAGTTTGTAAGTTCCAAGTTGGATTGGGTCTTGATGCTTGAGAATTGACCTTATAGAGTCATTGTTAATCTGACTATTCTGGAAGCAATAATCTCGGGTGGGGGGGGGGGGGGGGGGGGGGAGGACGGATGTGATTTTCGTTCTTGATGAAGGGTCATGTGGCCTTTCTTCATTGAGTTTCTTGGTTAAGATCAAATAATTAAGATAATTGTGATTGTTGTTCCCAAAACTCATGAAGTTTTGTAGTTCTCGTTTAGCATTAGATTCTCCCTGAAAAGAATTACTTTTAGTATTAGTTAATGAAGTTTATTATTATTATTTGAAAGGAAGAACATGCTCTACGATTTGATTAAGTATGAAATATAAGAAAAGAATATTTGGTTTCAGATCTGTTTAGAATACATTGTCTTTCCTATTGAACAATAAATGATTATTCGGAACCACAATGGGTCGAAATTTTATTGTTATATGGAAAAAAGAAAAGAAAAGAAAAGGTTGAGGTTATGTTCCTGTATCTAGTACATAGAAAATGTGTGAGACAAAACCTTCCTAGAATCTGTGGTAGATTCTAGTTCTAGACAATAAAGTTGGGGTTCTAGTTGAAATCTGAGTTGTTTAACCCAGTGCAGCTTAGAACTGGTTATTGTTGAAGTAAATACCCTATGGGTGGAGACAAGCCTCAACTGGCTCAGGTCGCATCTCTGTCGAGTGTGCAAAATAAAGAACAAAACATAATCCTAATTCTAGGATGGAAAACAACCGGAATGACCAACAATAAATAAAGGAAAAATAAATATAACGATAATTGCATGGACCTTAAGAAGCAAATTATAACCTATACTAGTATTATGTGAAGATTAAGCATGTGCATATCCCTAACAAAATTTCAGAGAAAAGAACATCTAATAATTTGGAAAACAACACTAACATTTATGCAGTATCAGGGTCAAACCTTGATGTTCAAATTAAATGGAATTAAGAGGAGAATAACTCATAACAAGTGAATAAGCCATATTTACAGAAGCAAAAGAAATTTAAAAGCATGTTTCACATACAAATAGTGAAGAATAGTAGCAATTTAAGCCAAATCCTTTAAGTGTAAATTTTTTTTGGGTAAAACCCTCACATATGGTCTAACTCCATAGAATGCCTGAGCAGCGTATGAGTATATATACATATATAGTTTTACGTCGAAAGGATTCCACTGAATAAAAGAAATCACAACAACAAGTGAATTTCAAGTGTAATGTCTAACAAACTGAAACCCTCATCACAGGTTGTAACCAGCAGAGATGTTGATGAATACCGTCATTATACAACTACAATTCATTAATCTCTCCATGGTTTTCAACAATATTGAGAAACCTTCTAATTCTTTTCTCTAAAAAAATTATAACCCTTAACAAGAGAAAGAGATGTCATTTTCCAACCAAAACCCTCGGGTAGTGGAGACAAAGAAACCAACCTGGAAAACAAGAACCGGGATGAGTGTAGGTTATGCTAGTTGTGAGCTCCAGACCAGATCCAAATTTGAAAAGGGACTCGAGACACGAAACAAACTTGAAAACTATCTTGAAAGAAAATAAACGGTTACATTCATGTCCCAAAAAAATTGAGCAGCATATAACCATAATCCGAACTTAGGAATGGTTGGAGTTCATTACCTTTGGGGAGAGAAGGCCTTGGCATTTGACTCTCAAAAACCTAAAAAGTTTAACTACATTAGCAAGAAACAAGGAAGAACAAATATCAAGGAAACTCGAAAGAAATATTGTGGGATGTTTAGATTACCTAGTGACTAAGTGAGTTCCTTTCTGGTCCAGCCATGAATAAAATAGAATAAACCCTGACATACCTATGAAAATAAAGAACAAAGGAGTAATAGGGTTATCAACCATGAGGAAATTATGTAGTTTTGTAAAATAATTGGGAGTATTGAGAAAGGGGAAGATTATACTTGCATTTTTGTCAAAGAGAAAGAACCCTAACACTGCCAGAAATGAGTTGTAGACCAGAAACAAAACAACATAATGGTAGAATGGTAGAGAAAATGGAAGGAATGCAAGAAAGGTAGTTACCCAAGAAACTAATTCTCCTACCTTAACCATTGGATGAGGTGGTGGCAAATCCATGGTCATCCTTAACACTGATGTCTCTTAGAGAAACTCCATCAGATCAAATCTTAACTTACATTGGCAGCCAACAAATATCATATCATATTTCCTAAGGTTATGATCAAGTATTTTTCTTGGCCTTGGTCCAATGGAAATAAATTAATAATGATAGTTAATTTATAAAGTTTAAACCATGCATATGTTCCACTCCATCCAATACATAAGTACTAACCCATAGAAGCAGGAGTGGGTTAATTCAATTATCATTTAAGGGTTAAATATTTTATACTTACATGACATGTTATAAATAAATTACCCATATAGTATTGCCAATCACTTGATATGTTAATTTCATGTTATTATTTTAGTAAAATCCTATTTTTACCTAGTTTTTTTCTTTTTCTTTTTGGTGAGTACTTTTACATGTTACAAGTGGTATCAGAGCAAGGTTACAACAATGTGACCTATTGGGCAATTATGAAATAACAAAATATAAATGTTGCACAGAGAAGGAGTAGCATGACGAGGGGAGATGGAATCACCCCACCGAGGAGATCAACAAGAGGACCTAGACCAGTACCTCACATAGAAGCCAACCTAGAAATGTGGGTTTAGTTGGGGGGAGGAACTCACAACATGAGCGCACTATTGTTGTAGATAGTCCAACAACTATGAGTTGAAATGACAAATCTGAGGGTCGGTAGTGAGTAGTTAAGGCTAGAACATGAGAGAATAATGAAAATTCTCTCAAATAGGAAGAATGAAATGAATTCAAACCTCGTCCTGGAAGATGGAAATAGAGGTGAAATGCATTGATAGGGGGGACAGCCCAGAAGTAGAAGGGGGCAGAATTGATAATGTGTAAGAATCTGAAAATGTTTCTGGAGGTAAAGGAAATAAGAGGCTCAGGGTTTAGCTACAAGGAGAGCTTAAAAAAATTAAAACTTGAACATTATATGGAGAAGCATAAGAAGATGTTGAAGCTTGGTTAATCAACATGAACAATATTTTCATATTTACGAATATGATGACAACCTAAAGGCTAAGTTAGCAATTTATCTATTGCAGGGTAAGGCCATCTTCTAGTGGGAAGAGATTAAAAATTTTCAGGGAGTTGGTGAGAAAGAGGTAACATGGGGTAGTTTTCAAAAAGACTTTAAAGATAAGTATCTGACAAAAAGGTTCTATGATGAAAAAGTGAAAGAATTCCATGACTTAAATTTGGGACAACAGTCCATGGATGAATTCATAACCAAATTTACTTCTTTACTGAGATATGTTTCCTATATTTAGGAGGATAAAGCTAAAGTGTTATGTTTCATCCACAGTTTTTCAATTTTCATGAAGGAAATGATGGAATTTTACAACCCAAAATCGATGGACGAGGTTATCCAGAAATCTTGAATCTACTATTAAGAGATAAAGCAAAAAGGTGATGCCATGAAGGAATGGTAAAAAAAAAGGGACATAAGAGTTTTCAAAACACCAAAAGTACTGAGGTGGCTGGAAATAATACTGCACATAAACCTTCCAAAAAAATATATAGAAATTTCAATCACAAAATAAAACCAAACAAATAGAGGTGTCAAGCAAACCATAATTGAATCAACTACAAAACCCCCCTTTACAGTGTTGGGATTGTGGGGAGCCCCATTATTATAAAATTTGTCCCCACCACACCAGAGTAGATCCAACTGCTAATATTCAGGAAGATTCTATAGTTGGGGAGGTGGCAAGGAGGATACCAAAAATTAATGTTGCACTAGAAGATCATCAAGTTGAGTACTAGCTGGCAATGGTGGAATTTGAAGGTAAATTAGCTAACTACCTTATCTCTATTTTAATAGATCCTGGTGCAAGCTTAAGTTATGTTAACATGAAACTAGTTGAGATTTGTCATCTACAAAGTGTCAAATTTAGGAAACCATTGTTAGTGCAACTAGCCACCAGTGTAAAGCAAAGATTTTCTTCCATGGTGGAGGAATTTCATGTCGAGATAGGAGGGAAGTAGATTAAAATGAATCTAAACATGTTGCCTTTAGGATCTTATGATGTGCTAATAGGGATGGATTGGCAAGAGAAACATTCGTCCTTAGTAAATTGCAAAGAGAAAACCAACGGTTTTCTCACTGATGAAGGTGTTATACAAGAAATCCAGGGCATTAAAAGGGGCATAAAGTTGTGACCAATTATAGCCAATCTATTAGGAATGTATTCAGAAGGGCTATCAAATTTATGCTATGAATGTAGGTTACACTAACTCTAAGGATAAGATAGCTTCCTTGGAGAATATATTGGTAATCTAAGAACTTGTTGATGTATTTCTGGAGGAAATTCAAGGGCTACCTCCAAAGCAGGATAATGATTTCACAATAGAGTTGGTTCAAGTAGCAAACCCAATATCAAAATATCATTACTGTATGAGCATTCCAGAGCTAACAAAGCTTAATATATAGTTGCAGGAATTACTTGAAAAAGGGTACATTCGCCCAAGTGTGTCACCCTTGAAAGCCCATGTGTTTTTCATAAGAAAGAAAGATGGTACTTTATGACTATGCATTGTGTTAGGGTCAATGGGACCACGTCATAGTCAAGAGTCAATAAAGCCCATATTAATAATTGTAAGTGGTTAATCCACAATTAATAACGGAACCATAGTTAGTTGCAAATGGGCCGTAGTATTAGATAGATGGTATTAATAATACATGGTATTGGCCCGTGGTATTGCACGTAGGAGTCATATATAAAGGATAGAAACTCCCTGTGAGGAGGATCATGTCTTATTTTGTAATCGAGATCTGCTCTATTGGAGGTTGCCCCCTCGAAGAGGCAAGTGAACATTACTCTCTGAATAATAAATTCATTGCTATTTTGTGTTCTGGGTATCTTTTCTTTGCATATTTTGTATTTGGGTATCATTTGCAGGTTAAGAGCATAACATCTTCTCTGGACAGCCAAATCTAGACAGGATATTGGTTTCTAAGAATTGCATGATGATTGAGTCATTGGCCTACCTACAAGGGATAGCTTCTATCTATTTGGTAAAGTAGTCTGTGGCAGTCAAAATCCACTTGTGTTGTCCAGAAGAGGAAGGATGAATTTCTCCAATGAAACCTAAACCCCATTGTTGAAAAGGCTTTTCAGTTGAAATGGGTTTGAGAGGTAAGGGCAACAACTTTCTTTTGCCTTCAAAGATCTGGCATTTATGGCAAGAAACTACAATGTTTTTCACATCGGCAAACAGGGAGGGCCAATAAAAACCAGCTCTTAGAATTTTGTCAGTGGTTGATTTCCAATATAAGTGTCCTCCACAATCCCCTGCATGAAATTCCTTGATTATTTTGTCAGTTTCATCCTGAATTAGGCAATTCAGCAAAATGCCTTCATGATTCTTCCAAAATAAAACATTGTCTATAATACAAAACTTTGAAGCTTTCATTTTAAAGAATCACTTTTTAGTCCTGGATAACCCTGGAAGAGCTTGCAGGTTTAATAATACAAAACATATGTCAGTATACCAAGGTGATTGTAAAAAGGCTTGATTGATCTGTGGAGTCGCCATCTCCTATTCGTTATCGAGTTCATTGATGTTGTTATCACTGACAAAATTTCGATGCTAAATGTCTGCAAATAAGCACATGAACCCTTTTAGCAGTCTCGCAGCGCAAAATGTTTAGGTGATTTCAGTAGCGCATAATTCATAATTTGCACTGGCTGCGCTACGGAATTGGGGATTTGTCCGAAACCATTGCTCACTCATATCACTTTTGTCTCCTATGAGTTCTGTGGGAATATGATATATGCATAGAAAAGCCTGTTTCGGCAAATTGATGGTGAAGTTTGTAATTCATCTGAGTTATGGCTACAGGCTTGCTTGCCTTCTAGTGAGAGTTTAAAGCTTGTTAACCAGGATAAAAATCCTTAATCAGTTCCACTGTCAATGACAGCTGAGGTTAATAGAAAGGTGGCTTTTTGAAAAAGGTGCCAATTATAAGAAGGAAAGCACACAGGTGTATAATAGAAGAAAGGTTTCTAGTTTGAGAGTGAACGGTCTCATTCCAAGGATGATTGTCAGACAAAAGCCTATAGTCATTGCATTCAGATGGATAGGAAAATGCCCCTTGCAGAATATATTGGCTTTGGTTTGAATTTGTCTAACTCTTCAGGAAGCTGCCATACAACCGTGGAGATAATCCCTACTTTGTTGCAGAACAATGGCTTTTGAAAGAAGGGCTTCCACTAACATATAGGGAACAGATTGTACAATTTATTTTGCAAAATACAGGGCAGGCATATGTTCCATTGGACAATTCATTTGTTGATCCTTATACTGGTGCAAATGCTTATATGCCTGGACAGCCATCTTCATTTATGTCAGGTCTCCCTGAAAAATATAACCTCAAGCATATTCCAAAGAGGAGAATGTTTTATTTCGACACAGCACAGTTTGATGGTATTCTTCGAAAGATTTCAGAATTCAATAATGCAATGACATCAGATGAGGGATAGCGACCGCTTTCACTAAATGATGCAGAATCAATGCGACTTAATGCCATTGTGGCAATATTAAAGGACACTTCTCATTATCACACTAGTGCTTTTTCTGACACTGATATGAATATTATAATCAAGATGCTTACTTCATGGCCCGTTCAAATGTTATTTCCAGTGTTTGACATTATGAAAATGATGATTTATCATCCGCATGGGGCAAACCTATTTGTCAACTGTCTGCAGAGTGGAAATGAAAAGGAAGAAAAGATTGGAAACACCTGTTAGTTTGGATGCGGAAGACATTAGAAATGAAAAGGTCAAAGTGCTACGTTCAATGAGGCCCTTGCAACTTGAAGACGTGGTAACTGGACAATACAAGAGCCACGTTAAGGGAGATATAAGATACACTGGATATACTGATGATAATACAGTGCCAAAAATAGCCTTACTCCAACATTTGCAGCAGCGGCCTTTTTCATTGATAATGCTAGATGGGATGGTGTACCTTTCCTTATGAAAGCTGGGAAAGCATTGCATAATAGAGGGGAAGAAATCAGGGTACAATTTAGACATGTTCCGAGGAATCTATACAAAAGAAACTTTGGAACCGATTTGGATCAAGCTACCAATGAGCTTGTTATCCGGGTACAACCTGGTGAAGCTATCTACCTTAAAATTAACAATAAGATTCCAGGCCTGGGCATGAGACTAGATCGAAGTAATTTGAATCTCCACTATGCGGCAAGGTATTCAAGTGAAATTCCTGATGCTTATGAGCGACTGCTTTTAGATGCAATTGAAGGGGAACGACGCCTGTTCATTAGAAGTGACGAGCTTGATACAGCATGGTCTCTATTTACGCCATTGCTAAAGGAATTGGAATCAAGGGAGGTTGCACCTGAGCTTTATCCATATGGCAGTCGAGGCCCTGTGGGAGCTCATTACCTGGCAGCCAAATACAATGTTTGATGGGGCAGAGTAAAGACCAGAAGTGTGAATGTAAGGCCAATGTGGATAATTTAGTGCTGCGTTAAGGTGTCAAGACAGTAAAGCGGCATGGTAACTGATAAAATTGATGTTTATTCATTCGGAATAGTCATGTGGGAACTCCTCACTGGGGATGAGCCTTATGCAGACATGCATTATGGGTCAATTACAGGTGGAAATCAGAAAGCAAAAGAAATATATTTCAAAAAACTTCGATCCACGTCATCAACTCCCAGACAACAGCAATGTTGATAGGCTTCGGGACTTTATAAAGCATGTATATGTTGACAAGAAGTATAGTGGTGATAAAGGCGGTGATAGACGTCCACAAGGAAAAGGGGCCTGAGCATTCGATTGGGTCATATTTGGCGATCGTCGAAACCATGGTTTGAGCCGGTAGGCTATATGAGGTAGAGTCATCCATACATCGTCTGACTGAAAATAATAGTGCTTCAGTGTCTGAGGTGGCAAAATCGTTGTTGAAAGCTTTCAAAGGTTGGGATTCTGCTCTTCTAATATTTGATTTTCTTTACAAAAACCTCTTGTCATCTGGGAAGGTGAAAGAAGCAATTGCTGCATTTCATCAACTGAAAACTCATGGGTATTTTCCAACTGTTCAATCATGCAATAAGAGACTTTCAGGGTTACTCAAATTGAATTGCTCGGAGCAGGCTTGGAAATTTTATGGAGAAATGGTTCAATTTAAATCCCTCCTGGCAGCTATACTTTGAATATAATGATCCACTCTCTCAGCAAAAATGGAGAAATTCAGAAGGCCACTGATTTCTTTGACCAGATGCTTGAAAATGGTTTTGTTCCTGATATTGCTGTCCTTGAGGAGAAGCTTCAAGCATCCAGGCAAAAAGAAGCTGCAGCTATGAGTCAATTGCAAGCAATCATAAATGAAGCCGGTGGAAAGATCACCATCCCAAAGAGGAGTTGATGTTCATAAAATCATGTTATATGAAGTTTGCATGATTTATCTTTTCAGATTTCAATCTGTTTATGAGAATTGGAAGCTAGTTCCCTGTTGATCAAATACAAGGGTATGATGGATTAACTTGCCAGTCATCTCTTATTTTGCAGAATGCAGACAATCCCATGGAGAACATGAAAATTTGTGGCCTCAGAAAAGGAAGTTCAAGCGGGGTTAATACAATATGCTCTGTGGAATCTGATAGACTCAAAATTTATTTGTATACTAGATGTTTTGAGTTTGAGAATTTTTTACTGGTATACATGATGTGCACGGAGTATTGTTGAGTCCAGTATATATGTTTAAGGAGTTTTTTGGCATACTGGAGCAAATTTTTGGTAAAGATGTGAAACAAAGATCAGGCCACCATGGCTCTACTGGTTTGAATAAAAGGAGGACTGTGTTTTTTAATTTACATAGCAGTTTCGTAGCGCGCTACGAAACTGCTGTAGGTGATGATTTAAACGCAGAACAGACAGTTTGATATTATGAGCGGGAGTTTTTTTTAAAAGAGAGACACATGTCCATCAATCCAGCCTACACCACATCAGCAACATGGCAACGTTATATATTCTTGGGTTATTAAAGACTTAAAGTACCTACTGCAGCATACTCGGTGATGGGGAACCAGAACCGAAAGTTTAGGGATATTTTCAGCCAACAGGGAGCGGATCAAAGTGTTCAGCATCCAAAGAAAACATGGAACATTAATTGCTCATTCCATGCCATCTCAGCCAAATGCAAAGGAAACCAGGTGTCAGAGTTGCAAGGAGGAATCTTTCTACGAAGGAGATAGAATTAGAGTTATAATTAGATTAGAACTCTTTAGAACTTCTGTTAATGGTTGTTTTATTAAATAAGTTTGTTAAAAACAGATAAGGGTCATTAGTGACAGTCATCGAGCTCCTCTCATGCTGGAGGAGGAAGCTCCAAGTAGTTAGAGTTGTGTTGCTATATATAGCTGAAACTCTGATGTAATGAGGGTTGGATATTTATGCAAAAAACAGAGTTTTTATTGGCCTATGTACAAGACTTTTTACAGTAACAGAAATACTGCTTATTCTTCTCAAGATTCATACTTTGTTAAAATGCTCAAGATGTATGTGGTTCTGTTTGATCTTTTATGTTTTACAACTTTATAATTATACAATCACTCTGAATTCACCTAGTGCTCAGACTTCCTGTGTATACTTATTAGTTGAGGTTCTTGTCCTTCATGTTTTACAGCTCTTTAGGTACACAATCACTCTGAATTCACCTAGTGCTCAGACTTCCTGTGTGTACTTACGAGTTGATGGTTATTTGAGAAATGTTTTGAGTGTTTAAACATTACATGCCTTCACTTCCATGAATGAGTAGTTGATAGTTTACTGAAAAGATGTTTGACTCCATGAGCCCAATGGAAGAAATGTTATGTTGTCTGTCCAACCAGCAGGTTTACTAAATTTTCATTTCAAGAGTTAGCCCTCTTTGTGTTTAAAGATAAATCAGTAGTTTATTTTGAGAGAGCCCTCTCAGGTTAGGGAGGCTAATCCTTAGCTAAAAGTCTGGTTTGAAATAGTTACATAGGGTCTTACTGATTAGCAGCCATCAGTACTGATTTTGTGATAACAGACTCCACGCACTTCGCCATGCAGAGGTCAATATATGATGTATCATGAAGACATCCAACACCCATTAGCACTATAGCTCGACATGCACTCTAGCAACAACACAAATGTACTAGCATTGGCATGTCAAGTCATGTCATGAGTCATGTCGCCCACATCTCTACTATAGGCTTGTTGTCAATCAATGTGATGTAACATGGAAGTCCAAGGCACCCACTTGATGAAAAAAGAGTCATGTAAGTCGAAAAGTCTTGGAAGTCAAACGATCATGAGGGTAGTTGAACAACCACAAGGGTTAGTTTCATCCTTGGCTATAAATACCCCCTCATTTGTACATGGAAAGGACTTTTCACATTAGCTCCTCCCACATAGCCAAGAGAGTCTGTAATATTTTCTTAGAGGAGTAAATAGTGGCTCCAAAGCCTTGCACTCAAGGTTAGTGATGTATGGTGTAATGATGTGTCTTGGAACTTTCACTTAGTTTAGAAGCCTGCTAATAGGCCATCAGGTTTTCACACATGTATTGTATCTGTTGTAAGACTGATCTTTAACACTTGTAATGCATGTTTCTTTAACCCGTGTTCAACATTTGAATTGTTTCATTTGTTCTAATGCATAATCTATTAATGGAAATGTGTTGTATATGTTGTTAATGTTGTCTCGCCCGTGTAGACTACTCTCTCGGACATCAGGCAAACCTTTCACACGAAGCTTGTTGTGAAAACTGTTACACTCGTTTGGAATGATTCGTGAGTGTTGTATATGTTATCTTACCTTGTATATTGTGACTGTCGCATCTGTGTGGATTGCTCCGCCAGAAGCTGTGCATGTACTATTGTGTTGTGTGTTCCTAGCAGTGTTGGGATTTCTCTCAATCAAACTAAAACTCACTCTCACCATTTCCCTCCTCGACAATGAAAGAAACATTCACACAAGTGACACTTACACTCACCAAGCACACGAACCTCACTTCTCAAAGACAAAGAAAACCACTCTCCTATGCTGACAAGCAAGAGTTGAGGCAAATCCTTAAGACAATGGAAACCGGGCCATCATATTGGATGGGACTTGCACACCAAACAGTGTGAGGTCTAGTTGGTACTTCATACCGGGGTGATCCCTTGAATGTTGGTGGGTCCAGCACTATCAACATTTCTGGCGCTAGAAGGAGGGTAGTGAGTTTACATGGATAAACTTCCCCTAACACTCACTCATCAATCATCTAGTCAAGGAAGTAACTCACACTCCCTCTCATGTGACTCTGCAGTTGGTTACTCCTCACCTCCCAAAATTGAACACAATATTTCATATTAACACCTTCACTCCATCCGTCCCATCACTCACCAGTTCACAAAAGTAGTCAGACTGATCCCAGGCGTATAGTATCTTCCACACACATCTAGGAAGCGAAAAGTCACTCCCACATGAGTTGTTGTATCATCGATGGAAGAAGAAGTCCTTTCCACACTTGAAGGTCTAGAGGAAGCTACTGTAGATGGAGAGGAACCTCCAATCTTCCTTGAAGATGAACAAGGCACTCTTGCGACCTTGGTATTGAACTCCGGTATAGGATGCAGAGGGGAAGGCACCGAACGAGGTGTAGGTGGATATGTACTTACAAACTCAGATCTAGAACCATCAGACTCCGAAGGAGGGGAATAAGACGAAGAGATGGCTGACCCAAATCTTAAATGGATGACTCAGGGACCATTAGCTCTCACGGCTATTATGTACAAGACGCCGAAACGAGTGGAGAGAATGAACATCAAGTTCAAACGTCACAACATGGTGAAGGTAGAAGAGCACTTAGACAACTTCTACCTATAGCTACAGAACCTTGAGGTACGTTATGAAAATGTAGCATGTAGACTATTACCATGTACCTTGGATGGTTGTGCAACTGCTTTGTATCATAGCCTTCCACCCAACTCCATATAGAACTGGGGTTCTTTCAAATGTGTGTTCCTTGAAAAGTTTGTTGATGACAAGATGCCAACCATGTTGCTCAAGGAATTGGAAAGCCTCAGGATGGAGGGAAAAGAGAAAGTGAAAGATTTCAATCAGAGGTTTATGCATATTTTGAAAAAATTTAAAATAGACACTAAACCTCATGACTCCATCACTGTTGACTATTACACGTCTGCACTGCCGACCACCATTGCGCAGTTCGTCAAGCGAGTTGTGAAACCAACACTTTTAGAAAGCTGTGAAGAGGCTAATGCTATTGAAAAGGACTTGCGCGTAATTGGAGTCAACAAGGATGATGAATCAATGAAAGAATCCAAGGATGTGAGCAGAAATCCCCAAGAAATGGTGAGCAAGGGTAGAGATAAGGAAGGAACTAATATTGAGACCCTCACTCACCTTGTCAAGAACTTGACCACTGAAATTTCCGAACTCAAGCAATGAAAAACGAACAAATTCACAAGTAGCCATCCGCCCAGATAGAGACAGTCAAACAGCTCATCAACCAGCTCATCAAGCAACAATCAGTTCGCTTCCAAATTTTTGCAGAAGCCTATGTTCCAACTCGATTAGTGTGCTGATCCTAATTTTTGTTCCTTCAACGAAGAGTTCCACCCCAAGAACTCTTGTTCAGATTGGAAGTGAATCGTTACCTCCATCTACAGTCATACACTCGATGTGGAAGGCGATATGTAAGAGCAGTTGGAAGGCACTGATGATAGCGAAGAGGTTGCACTTGATAAAACACCATGTTCCTGGCATGTGGTAAATGCGTATCAGTGCTTGCAAGTAATCTCGAAGACAAACACCGAGAAGAAGCCCCAAAAAAAATGATTGTTACAATATTAGGAGTAAAGAGGCTCCCCGTACACTTGAGGAAATGCAAGATAAAGTGAGAGAGCTAATAAAGAAGGTTGATCCACCGGTTATCTCAAAGCAACAAACACAAAGCAAGTCTAGGAAGAAAGTGATGGATAAGAGTACATCCATGAGCAACAAGTTGCATAACACTCTACCGGATAGCATGAACATACGTTCCACCCCAGACACCTTGGTGGGTCTACCACATATGGACTACAACATAGTCGATGACATGAAGAAAACTCGGGTGAACATCAGTTTTTTCGAGTTAGCCAAAGTCCAGAGTCAACGAGATATCCTACTGCGTGCGTTGGGATAGACAACAATGGACAACACAACCTCTACCATCAAGGAAGCATGCACAACTCCCGGATCACTATCTACTATGCTCAATACACTCCAGATGGAAGAAGCAAACTAAGGTTTCCCCCCATTCCTACTTTCATTCGATGTTTTCAACTACAATGTTCACAATTTCTTGGTTGATTCTGGTGCGGTAGCCAATGTCATGCTACTCTCCATTGTTAAGAAGATCAATGCATGATGGAGTGAAACATGCGCAAGAATCATCCAACTTGACAGAACCTTAGTACCATCCATTGGTGAACTTAGAGGCATGATCATCCAACTATCTCATCTCATGACATTCGAGTCCACCAATGCATTGACATAGTTGTTGTGGACATACCGGAAGCATATGGCCTACTACTCAGTAGAGATTGGTCCAGCAAGCTAGATGGATATTTTGCTATAGACTAGTCTCACATGTGGCTTTCATACAAGGGTAGATGCAACCAAATCCAGGTGTTATTCGAGAGGTATATGAAACATAATGTCACTCCCCTTAATGATGAGAATGAATCGTTGGCCTTCGCAAAACTCATGTTTGGAAACTACCTCTTGGAAAAGACATTGGCGTGCTATCTTGCATGGCAATCTCCAACCTCATCAGACATGAAGTTTGGACTCCTTCCTCGCCTAACTGATGATAATGAAACTTGTACAGTTTGTTTTTCCCATAATAGAAGTAGTAGAAACAACGATAGTAGCAACATTCCAAATGGTCCATATACAGATAAGCTGTGGGCCATGAGTTTTGACAAATCAAGAACACATGATGGGTCAAGGAATGAGTGTATCTCACTATCCAAAACAAGGAACAATCCATGATTTTGAGCTTTTTGAAGTTCTAAGGCACAAAAAACGATGTTGATTATGAAGCACTCATGCTAAACACACAAAGGACCAACACTACAAATAAAGAAATCAACCTGGGAACTTACCACGATCTGAAGATGGCCAATCTCAATACAAGCTACACACTACAGTAGTGACAAACCAATGACTGTTTGATTGAATAGTACTAGGATGGGTCTGCACGAGTAGATGATGACCTGAGTACAAATTACACTTGAGCAATCGGAAATGATATTCTAGGTAAAGGAGGAGACAAGCCATTGCAGCAAGGAACAGGTAACACATACATGTTGTTTACACTCCTTTCACCAAAAAGATTGACTAACATTTTAAGTGTTTGGAATACTTGCAAAGTCCGTCATCATACTTGGTTTTCTAATTTAAATCTTGCATGTAAGAAATTTGGGAAAATCCGCTTACACATTGACTTTAGAAACTTGAACCCTTCTTGGAATAAAAATAACTACTTTGTGCCATCATCCGAGCCCATGTTGCACATAGTACCTGAAACAATGGTGTTGTCTTCACTTGAAGGTATTTTGGAATGCCACCAGGTTCCAATAGCGGAACCCGGTGGACTTGCATTGGTCCTCGAGAAGCTTGGCCCACAAATGTATCATTTTCAATCACTGGGCAGGAGGATGGACAACCTCCTTGCCAATGTCCAAGATCTCAAACATTATTTTCAGTAGGTCGGGCCACGCCCGTGCCTTGTACATAGTTTGCTTGTTGTTTGTTGTTTTCATCATGTTTGCTTTGCTTATTATCTTTGTCTTTTCTTTGTTTGATCCTGCTTAATATTTTTGTTCATGTTCATTTTGTTTGCCTGATATATTACTATTTTTGTTTCCATAAATAAGTGATACCAACTACTATGTTCTGGCTTTTGAATAGAGTATGTGGCTAAAATTGGAAGAAACTTGTGAGACTGTAGCATTTGGCCAATCTTGTGTCCACCTTCTCTGTGCTTGGTTGTAACTTTTGGCTGATGAAGTCCTGACAAAAAATATGAACCATTTGCAAGGGGAGTTTTGGCCCAACCATAAATTTGTGTCAACACCGGGAAGCCCCATCCCTGTACTCAACCTTCTGCTATATGTGTTCAAGCTCATCCAACTAGTAGAAATGGAGAAGGGGAAAATATAAATGAGCAAACCTATGTTAGAGGTCTTACATGCTTCTCTGAAGGAACAACCTCTTCGACTCTCAATAATTTGGGATCTCCCTTCTGCCCCAAAAATAAATAAGTGCCTATGCATAATCCTCTTGAAAAATTTTTAGGTGAAAGAAGAGAAATGCTTCCTACGCAAAGAGGTGAAGCATGCAAATTCACCAGGGTACTGACCAAGCTCGCTGGTAGTGGAGGAATATATGTGTTCCTACATGACTCCACCGGGGTACTATCCAGGCTTGTTGGTAGTAAAACAACACCAGAGATGAAAACTCATACTCTAAAAATCTTCAACTTGTGAGCTAAACTACCCTTCACAAATTCAAAACACTGAGATCTAAGTTGTACTTTTGATTATGTTTGACTGAGTGGCAAGGGGTGAACCATGTATGTCCATGGGGTAGGTGGGGAAACTTAAGTAACCCGCACAATGATTCAATACTCCCTGAAAGACCAAGGCCCTATGCTAGCAACAAACTGAAACACAGAAGCTGGAGTTCTAAAAGTATGTCACCAAGTGTTGTAGCGGCTACAACCACCCTCCAAAATTTTGGCTTGCACCAATTTCGGAGCCTCCCTTGAAGAGTTTCACTTGATGACTGCACACACTTGGGTTCACTTTGTGAACTCATGTGAGTATTTACATTCACCTTTCTTTTTCATTTCATTCAAGTCTCTCTATTCCGATGTCTAAGTCATGCTTGCAACCATGTTCTAGTTATGCTCAAAGTCTTCGCTTCGTATGTGCTTGTTGTGTTCGCTATGAAAGCATCTGTCATGCTCACACATGGTTTCACATTCATTGTTACACAAGCATCATCTCGATTAATGAATGATAAATCACGAGTGTCACGCTTGTCACTTGCATCATCGGTCAGTAATGTTGAACATGTGTGTCTGGATGGTTTGGTCATTTCGTCGTCAAGTCATGCAAGTGTGTGTTGGTATGATCACTTATGCATATTTTGATTATTCACACACTTAGCCATTTTGGTTGAAGTTCTGACGACTAGACTCCCCTCTGTCAGTCGAACCATCACCCTACCATCGACTTGGTTGACTATCAACCGGAACATCATAAAAGCACCAAGCTAGTCTTTTCAAGTTGCGTTGTCTGCAAGAAATTTAATCAACTCTCATGCTAGCCACCTGGACAGTATGACTCAATAGTCACCCTAGGACTACATCCCCTCAAAAATTGTGCAAAGGCCACTAACCTCACCCACTCAACTGACTGAGGAAATTGCACAGACAGGCCAAGTAAACACCAAGTGCTCATCCTTGTCTCCCTTAGAAAATTATGCAGTTTTCCCAGTCAGTCATCCAAACAGTCGACCAACTGTTCATCTAAGAAATTACGTAGTGTTCATGAGTAGGCCTTCTACTGCCCATGAGTCAGCTCAGCTCAAAAATTGTGCAGAGATGATCAGTAAGCTAACCTCCCAGCCTTAGTGCAGTTTTCCTTGCCAGCAACCCCTAGTAGTAGTCTGCAAATTCCCTCCAGGAATTGTGCAGTTTCTGTTTCCAGTGACTCCAACAGCCAACTGGAAGTTCCCTATGGGAATTGCAAAGTTTTGACTGTGAGTGACCCTAGAAGCCAAATGGAAGTTCCCAATGGGAATTGTGTACTTTTTGGTTGCCAGTCTCTCGGGTAATTCCCCCAAAAAATTGTGCAATCATTGCCTGTTGACCCTTCATGCAGCCCATCCTGTTCCTCTGGAAAATTGTGCAAATAGGGCTATCCAGCCCCGCTTCCCATTCATTTTGAAAAATGCATAGGGCATTCCCGCCTTCCCTTCCTCCAACCTGGACTGTCCCTCCCAAAATTTGTGCTATTTTGCCTCCCAACCAAGTCAGACCTCGCAGACAATCACTATCAACTCAGATTGCCCATGTCCATCACTCAGTGACTCTTGAGTAGTTTTCATTAGTAGTGCCTGGAGCAATCATCTCACTTCACAACCTTGCTACCTCTCCCAGTCACCCACATTCGAAATGATCATGTGTCATTGTAGACTAGGAGGTTTTGGATTTGATGTCGTCTCGTCATGCGTGACTGCAGGTATAGGTACACCAACAAACATGGAAATATGATGAATGGGATGAATGAAGGGAGCACATGAAAAGGATAGGTTCACCAATGGACGAATGAATGAAGCATGCGAAGTGGACGGATGTGACGAACATGCACCTTCGCGAAACATATGAGCCTGTGAAGCCTTCGAGCATGAAAGCAAGGAACAACATGCTAAATCTTCATCAAGTGAACCAAGGACCATTGAAGACTCCATGCACTTTGCCATGCAGAGGTGAAGCTATGATACACCATGAAGACATCCAACACCTAGTAGCACTATAGCTCGATATGCACTCCAGCAACAACACGAATATACCAACATTGGCATGTCAAGTCATGTCGAGTCATGTTACCCACATCTCTACTATGGGCTTGTTGTCAATCAATGTGATGTAACATGGAACTCCAAGAGACCCACTTGTTGAACAAAGAGTCATGTAAATCGAAAAGTCATGGAAGTAAAATGGTCATGAGGGTAGTTGAACAACCACAAGGGTCAGTTTCATCCTTGGCTATAAATACCCCCTCATTTGTACATGGAAAGGACTTTTCACCTCAGCTCCTTCCACATAGCCAAGAGAGTTTGTAATATTTTCTTTGAGGAGTAAGTAGTGGCTCCAATGCCTACACTCGTGGTTAGTGATGTATGTTGTAACGATGTCTCTTGGAACTTTCTCTTTATTCAGAAGCCTGCTAACAGGCCATAATGTTTTCACACATGTATTATATGTATTGTAAGACTAATCTTTAACACTTTTAATGCATGTTGTTTAACCGATGTTCTACATCTGAAATGTTTCATTTTTTCTAATGCATAATCTATTAATGGAAATGTATTGTATATGATTTTAAATCTGTCTTGCCCGTGTAGACTTCTGTCCCGGACATCAGACAGACCTTTCACATGAAGCTTTCTGTAACAACTGTTGCAATCATTTGGACTGATTCGTGAGTGTTGTACATGTTATCTTACCTTTTATGTTGTGACTATTGCAGCGATGTGGAATGGATCATCGGAAGCTGTGCATGTCCTGTTGTGTTGTGTGTTCCTAGTAGTGTTGGGACTACTCCCAATCGACCTGGAACTCACTCTCACCCTTTCCCTCAATAGTGAAAGAATCATTGACATAAGTGACACTTACACTCACCAAGCACGCAAACCTCACTTCTCAAAGACAAAGAAAACCACTCTCCTGTGCTGACAGGCAAGAGTTGAGGAAAATACTTAAGACAATGGCAACCGAATCATCATACCGGATGGTACTCCCACACCAAATGTTGTGAGGACTAGTTGGGACTTCATACTGGGGTGATCCCCTGAATGTTGGCAGGTCTAGCACCATCAACATGATCCTAGCTCTCCTAGGCCTTCCAAAGTCCTGACATAGCTACAAGGAGTTTGTAAATGGAAGGGAAAATTTACCATATTGGGAGAGACTTTGGTTTGAACTAGCACAGGAAGAAATTCGATGGAACACTAGAGATGGAGTAACATCCAAACTTGAGGAGGAATAGTATTTTACCTTGGTTGGGAAGGGCAAGAAAGACAAGGGAAATAAGTCCCAAAGAAATCCAGAGTCCAGCCAAAACATTGGCAAAAATAAAGAGATAAGAAAGATAAAATGTTTTCACGACCATGAATTCAGGCACTATACAACAAAATGTCTTCAAAAGAAGTCAAAGAAGAAGCCTTCAAGAGGAGCAGGAGGTGAAGAACTTGCCTCACAATTCGAATTAGATTTCACACTAATTGTATGCATAGGAAACACTGTAATGGGGAGTGTGTGGTATCTATATTCAGGTGCCTCATTCCATATGACATGATGAAAATAGTTCTTTAGTATCCTAGAGGAGAAGGATCTCCAAATTCACATAGAACATGGGGATGATGGACGGTACAATAACAAAGGAATTAGTACCATAATCTTTAAAAGGGAGTCAGGCTCCAATCTTTGTTTGAAAGATGTCATGTATGTACCTGAGCTAAAGAAGAACTTGATCTGTGTATCTATATTGGAGGACCATGGCTATGATGTTGTTGTTGTTGTTTTTTTTTCATGTATGTACTTGAGCTAAATAATAACTTGATCTTTGTAGCTGTATTGGAGGACCGTGGCTATGATGTTTTTGTTGTTGTTTTGTTTTGTTTTTTGTTTTGTTTTGTCTTTTTTGTTTTGTTTTGTTTTGTTTTTGTTTTGTTTTTATTTTTTGTTTTTTGTTTTTGGTTTTTTGTTTTTTGTTTTTGTTTTTTGTTTTTGTTTTTTTTTGTTTTGTTTTTTTTTTGTTTTTCGGTGAGGGGAAAGCCTTTCTAAGACATGTAGCTACCAAGAAGGTGAAAGAGATTGGAGTTCGAGTGAATAATCTCTACAAACTTGAGGTGGAAGCTTGCACTGCACTAAGCAACAAGGCAGGAGAAGTGCATAGTTGGGATGTTGGAGAACTCTTCGGACACTTGCACCATGGAGGCTTAAATATCATGCATCAGATTACCATTGCTCTCCTGAAATGTACCCTTGACCAACATGATGTCCGCAAGGGATGCACATTGGGGGAATATGTCAAATCCACTTTCCAGGGCTGAGATAAAAGTGTTGGAGCAATCTTGGAGCGAGTCCACTTTGATGTATGTGGACCTTTTTGTATAGCCTATACAACAAAACACATGTATTACGTCATTTTTGTTGATGAATTTTCAAGACAATGTTTGGTCTTCTTCATGCGGAAGAAGGATGAAGTTTGAAGGATGAATTCAAAGCATTAGTTAAAAAGGAGACTAGTAAGAAATTGAAAGCCTTGAGAAGTGATAATGGAGGAGAATATGTATCTAACACCTTCAAGGAATTTTATACCAAAGAGGGTATTAGAAGAGAACTGATAGCACCCCATAACCCACAACAAAATGGCATGGCTGAAAGGAAGAACATACACATAGTGGGAGAAACAAGAGCCATGTTGTGTGATTAGTGGTTTCCATTGCATATATAGGTAGAAGTATACAACACCGTAGTTTATTTTTAGAACCAGAGTCCTCATACAATACTTGGCATGATCACAACCAAATATTATTTCTTTGGGAGGAATCCAAATGTATTTCATTTTAGAATTTTTGGAGCTAATGTCTATTGTCATGTCTCCATTGATAACAAGAAGAAACTTGATCCTATCGCTAAGATGGGAGTCTTTGTAGGATACACAGAGACACCACATAAGTATAGGGTGTATTTTCCCTCACTAAGGGTGACAATAGTGAGGAGAGATGTCAAATTTTATGAGGAGAAGCCTATGAGATGCTCTTTATAGAGAAAGTCGAGTATCTCACTAGAGTAGGAGATTCCATCTCCAAAAGAGGAGCCTCATGCAGAGCTTCAGGAGGTTGTGGAGAAGCCACATGTAGAGCTTTAGGATGTTTTGGAGCAGCCACATGAAGAGCTTCAAGATGTTGTGGAGCAGCCACATGCAGAGATTCGGGGTGTTGTGTAGCCACCACATGCCGAGGAGCATATAGGAGGTAGAGTGGAGGAACCCACTCAACTAGAATATTCCGGAGAGGGGAGGAAGAGAACCATAGAAGCTGGTAGATTGGTACATGATTCATGGGAGCATGTGGGAGCTCCTACATCTCAGTGCAAGTAGAGGATGTCACCATACAAGTACATTAGGTATATGGCTCGCATGACATAACTCATTAAGATAGAGCCTTCTTCATTTGAGGAAGAAGTTTCTCAACCAGTGTGGGTTGCTGCCATGGTGGAGTAGTATGACCCTATCACGAAGAAAAGTGTATCGGAGGTGGTGTCAAGACCAGAGAACAAGTCAGTGATTGGTTTGAGACATATCTATAAAGTGAAGCATGCAGTTGATGGGAGCATTGAGAAGTACAAGGCCAAATTTGTGGCCAAAGGCTTCTCTTAAGTAGATGGAGTGGACTATGAGAAGACATTTTCACCAGTGGCAAGGTATTCCTCAATCAGATCCATTATAGAATTAGCCACGCAGATGGGGTGGAAGATGCATCAGATGGATGTGAAGATTGAATTCCTCAAAGGTGTTGTTGAGGAAGAAATTTACATAGAGAAACAAGAGGGATTTGTGACATATGACAAGGAGATACATGCATATAGACTTAGGAGAGCCTTGTATGGTCTCAAATAGGTGCCCCAAGCATGGTACACTCAAATTGATACATATCTTAGTGAATTGGGCTTCACCAAAAGTGAAGCAGATGCCAACCTCTATCTCTTTGTGGTAGATGGCAAATTTCTTATCTTGGTGTTGTATGTTGATGACTTGATACATACAGTGGATGAGCAGTTGATATTTTATTGCAGGTGATTTGTTTGTGAGTCTAGGAAAGTATGCCTCTGTAATACGTTAGAGATTTCACATGGGGAACTGCAAGCCTATGGACACACCTCTAGCTACAAACAGGAGGAAGGACAGTGCTTTTTTAGGAGAGTGTTATAGACATTTTTGGGCACTTCAACCCCAATCACAAATGTCCATAAACTGAGGGCTCTTAAGTCCCTAAAAGTGTTGCTTCACTGCCTAAAGGAACAAGGTCAACTGATTACATCATCTCCTAGAAGTTCTCCACTGAAAACTGCTCATAAATGGTCAAAACTGGACCATACTGAAAGCTCAATGCAGAAGGTGCGATGCATATCACCTTACCAATGTACAGGGTGCGATGCATACTGTTTTGCTCCTCTGTAGGGTGAAATGGTTGGGAATGGACAAATGGCAGGGACAAAAATGCGAGGTGGAAGATCATGGAATCTTCCAGAAGCTTCCCTTCTAACACTTGCCACTCCATTTTCGACCAGGGATGAGTAAGCGATCATCATTCTCCAAGTGGAAGCAAGAACTATCAGAGAGAGGACACTAATCAAGATCCCAAAAGATGACTCACCTCTCTGTAATCATCTATATATGGATCCTTCATCACCGAGATCCAGAGACTGGAATTTTGTATCTTATAGAAAAGTGTTGTTGGTATTCTGGTGTACATTCACAAGTGTTGGGTGATCTAGCTCTGCTTGAGGTGAAGAAGGGCTTCTTAACTGGAGGATGATGTCGGGTCAGAGCACATGGTTGTAATGAAATATGCACTTAAATTAATTAATAAATATAAATAAAATAATGAAATATGCGATTAAATTAATTAATTAAATATAAATGAAAATTAAATGAATTTAATACAATATAAAATGAATATCATAAAAATAAATAACACACACACACACACA
>APFE031202685.1:0-11211 GCA_000404065.3 Pinus taeda | reverse complement strand
AAACAGAGGATATTACAGCGGCTTTGCTGTAGGTTGTGTCTCTTCATTTTGCTGGATAATAGAAAGGGAGGACTGGCTGTTCGAGGTGGACGTAGCCCAAACTGGGTGAACCACGTATATCTGTGTCTCTCTTGTTTTGTGCGTTTTCTGTGTTTATATTTCTGCAATATTTTATGTGTTCCATTGCTCTGTAATATTTAAATTTTCTAACATTCTACACTCATCATGAAATCCATTGTGAGGATACTGCTTACAGATTGTTCGTCCTTACGTTCGAAGTGCGTGTTAAAGAATGGTGTGTTACACAGTAATTTGTCACTGCCTTCACCCCAGTCCTTCTACTGTGTCATGTGTCCATGTAAAACATGCTCATATTGAACAAATGCTCTCTTATGTTGACAATTGACCCACTTTTCCTAAGGTTTCTGCCTCATCACGAGAATAGACATAATACACGCGACGAATAGTGGTTGTAAATAGTCCAGCCACTCTACCAGCACGAAAGTACATCTGTTTCCCGCGATGGTTGGATTTCATGCTTCAACGCAAGGCTATCTACTATCTTTAGCAACGATTTGACTTGCTGCATTACATACTAGCGATGTCAATGCTAGAGCTTAATTATAAACTCACGATGATCCAGATTGGGTGAATTCATTCCAATAATCGGCCTTCTGGATGCCTCCAAACCTAGTTGTTGGCATAGTTGTGTCGCCCTTCCTCCTCTTCTATGGTAGTTCCGTCATTTGTGCTACCTTCCTTGGGGATAAGCTCCCTCTCCCTCATTTCATGGAGCCTCCTCCTCCTGTAAAATCACTCACCATTGCTATGATCTACTAGTTCCTCAGTTGGTAATTTCTTGGATTGAGCAGTGTTGTTAGTGCTTTTGAGTTTGATAAATAGCTGGTGTGGGTGTGACAAGTGTAGGATTGTTGATAGCTTGTGGAAGGTTGTGAAGTGCCCTTAACTTTGTGTTAAAACTTATGAGTGAGAGAGAGACTTTGTATGTTGGGAGATCCATCTTCAAAGAGTGAATGCTTGAGAAATACACTGGCTAGATCCTCTGAGAAGGCTTGCGACATCAAGACTCGGTTGTAAGCTTGCTCTTATTTCATTATTAATACAATAAATGATCTTTTCCTATGTCTTGTATGTAATTTACTTGATAGCTCATGACTTCTTGACTTTGTGAGTAAATAGATCATTGTTGTTTTTTGATTACGTGCTTTGTTGTGTTTCCTTTGCATTGTTTCAGTTTGATCACTCATTGAGGAGAAGGAAGCAGAAGTTGGAGCAGCACAACGGAACTTCATCGACCACCGATTAAGGTAGGCCTCCAACTATGACTGTTTAAGGAAATCTATTGTTGATCTGTCCTTGCTGTGACTAGACCCACTCTAGGGTTAGAGGGGTTGCCTCTGTCTGCAGAGGGAACACTTCCCTGCATCACAAGTTGGCGACTCCGCTCGGGATTTTGTCCTATGTTCTTCTCTTGTTTACTCTTGTTTTGATTTTGATTTGGTATCTCTTGACTTTTGGGGATTAACTATCAGTCTTTTGGGTCACCTAGATCGATCTGGGGAATCCCTCTATTGTCTGTAGGATTGACTGGTTTTTGTTTGGGAGTTTTTTGTTTGTTCGTTATTATTTTTAACATCGTCGTGGAAAATAGTTTAACAGTCGTGCTAATGTTGCGCTCACTCTTTTGTAAAGTCCTGTTCATCGCTGAATATCGTCGCACAGTAGTGACGACTCCTGAAATCAACACGTCATCGAAAAGATGTGTACTTCCGCGACAACGTCGCTCTATTGCTACAGCTAGTTGTTGATCAGTGCTAGTTACTTGTGTAGTTCCTGTGACAATTCCTGTAGAATTGATTTTTTCAATTTTGCCTCCTGAGTTCACTAGTCCTGTTGATCCCTTGCTCTTTTTCTCCTGCTCAATAGCTTGTTTTTCACTATTTATGGTTAAGGCCCTATCTCTTTGATTTCATTGAGCGAGTCTTGTGTTTTTAGACCATGTGACTTGGCCCTTTAGGAGTTTCGTCGAGAAACTATTTGCTTGGGTTACTTGTCTATTCAAGGTTCATCCACAACCATCTTGTGATTTGCTTGAGGCTCTTTCGTTGCTTGTTTTCTTGCTAGTTGATTTTTAGTGTCAATTATTGAACCAATTTTTAATGGTGAATCGATTTCTTCACAACCAAGCATAGATCACAATTGTTTGGATCGATCAGTTCACACTTGCTCGTTTGTTTCTTTAAATTCAAAAAAAAAAAAATCAAAAGTTTTCATTCATTTAGCATACGAAAGTGAAAGTACATTTGCATTACGAATTTTCATGTTTGAGAAATTCGAAAGCGAATTTTAAATCTTTCATTAGTAGTATCGATGCGTCATGAGATTAGTGTACTGATGCATTTTGCTTCTTAGTGTTTGTATTTTCTTATCTTCATTTTCTTGGTTTGGGAATGATCTCTCTACCTTCCTATAGGTAGGTGTTCATTGAAGTAAAAGGATATTTCGCTCATTCTAGCTGCATCCTAGGTTTTGTTGTACACATGCGGTAAGGCCTGAAAACTGAAACATAATTCAAGATCAACTTTAAAATGAACTGAATAAACCTAACAATGCATTGGAACATAACGCACACTATTTAGAGGTCTAGGCTAGAGACGTGATTCGGTGCCATTAAACCTAGTCACTATTGCTTTCTCTCAAGGTTGGGTGATTCCTCCTTCTATGACTCAATAGTGGTCTAGTACGAAATTGTGCTCCCATGTACCGTCGAGTATATGCTGGGAGACCCCACTAGGTTATCATCCTGTATCCTTAGGAAGCCATGTCTGCTGCCTTGCAAACTATAATGCACCGAACACAGCATTCATGAAGATTGATTGTCATATGGAAAATCCTTGGTTTTCATATGACTGCCAAGGTGTATATGCAGTTTTACAGGTTGTTTGGTAAACTTTTTTCCTAGTTCTCTAGAGTAGTCACTTTCATTCCTTTTTAGACTCCTTAAAAGAAAAGGTCCATCTGAGCACTTGTCCTTTCAGGCTCATTAAACCTCGAAAGAGATAGAGTCACCTTTTCATCCTTTTCTCAACTCTTGAAATATGAAAAGGTCAAGTTTTGTTCCTATGTCAGAAAATTTATTGCCCACAAAATATTCTTGGTAACAGTTAGAGTTCTTCATTACAGTTCGATTATTTTTCAAGCTCATTCCTGATGGAAACTTTCCCCGAGTCTACTGGCCAAGGTCTTCCCCCATATGGAAATCCTGGTCCATTTCCTTCATTTGGAAATGTCGGTGCTCCATATACGGAAACATTGTCTTTTCCTGGGTTAACCATCAGTTTTCCCGTGTGGTTGTTTTCAACCTTGGTGGTCCCGAGCATCATGACTCCTATTCCACCATGTTCTTTGTCTGAACCGTGACACGATGATTCCAAGTTTGAGCCTATGCCTTCTTCCCCTATTTCTTCCTCCTCCTCTCCTCCTTCGCCTAGTGAAATTTTCACATCTAGTAACCAGGAGACTAAGAAGAAGAAGAAGAAGTCCAATAAGCAGAAGGCCACCTGTGCAACTATTGCTCCGAGTACATCTCAGGTCGGAACACTTTTTTCTCCTTCGTGGAAGGTTAAGTTTCCTTGTAATTTTTGCAAGGGTGACCATCTTCTTCGTGATTTTCCTGGTAGTCCTAGGATTTTAGAAGTATGGTCTCATGATCCAACTCATCCCTCGTCATCCTCTGAAGCTCATGATGATGCTTCCCTCTCAATTGGCAACAGTAAGAAGAAAGGGAAGATTCGATTCCCCTGTAGGCTATGTGAAGGCAACCATCCCCTTCACCTTTGTCCGCTCATGGATAAATCTTCTGCCGTTTTGGAAAGTATTACAGCTTCTTCACCCCAACTACCTGTTGGTTATTAAAGGCTCTCTTCAGACCCTCTCCCCGTTGACCAAGAGATTGACTTAGATTATTCTCTTGTCCACCCTCCCCTTTCCTAACCTGGCTATGCTAAGCCTGTTCCAGACCAACCATTGGTCAGAGAGAGTATTGACTTGGGTTCACCACCTGTTGATCACTTTGTTTTGGAAGAGCATCATGCTCATGTTCTTCTCGTCTCATCAAATTCTCCTGAGTCTGAAAACGACCCTCCTATCCCCGTTGGTCAAGAGGGTCCTTCATTAGTTCCTGTAGAGCAAGGGGTCAATCATACAATTCCCCCACCAAGTAGTTCGGTCGTTTCCTTCGACTGGAATCATTTGATTGCATTCTGCCTTCCATCCTATGTGCCTTTCTATATTACTGTACATGCCTATGATAAGGTAGTACTTGGAACTATCTTAGATGAGGGTGCATTGGTTAGCCTCATGCCTTTCACTACTTGTCAAGCTTTGGGTTCCCCGCAGCTTGTGTCGGTCGCGCAGAATCTGTTAGCGTTTGACGGAGGAACCAGCTGACCTTTGGGGATTCTTCCGAAATTTCCTGTTACTTTGGGAGGTAAAACCGTCTATATAGATGTAATGGTTGTCCAAGGTGCTTTAGATTTCAGTCTTCACCTTGGTCGTGACTATGTGTATGCCATTGGGGCCCTTGCCTCTTCACTTTTTTGTGTGGTTTGTTTTCCACACGATGGAAGAATGGTGACCATAGATCAATTATCATTCTTTAGTCCCCTGGTGCCTCCTATGCAGCTGTTGTCCCCTATCAGTTCTTGCTCTCAAGCAGTACCTTCCTTGCCGCAGGTCAATTATGTGGCTACCTGTTCCATCTCCACCTCTACTAATGATCATGCTGATGGTATTGTACATCATGTACTGGGGGCATTGGAACCCGATCTGTCATTAGTGCCTCATGACATGTATTCCTCCTAGAGTGTGTCCCTTCCATCCCGTGAAGACCTCTTAGGAGCCATGTTCTCATATGGCCAATGAACCACAGAGTGATGAGGAAGTTTGTTCCTGTCTCAACCTCGTTAAAAAAAGAAACTGGGTGTCCCAAGGATAGTTTTGATCTTGTGTCGACCTCATTAAAAAACAAAACAAGGAGTATGAGGATAGTTTGTTGCTATGTCAACCTCATTAAAAAATGAACCGAGGAGTAATGAGGATAGTTTGTTCCTGTCTCAACCTCGTTAAGAAATGAAAACAGGGGTGATGAGCATAGTTCCTGACCTTGTGTCAAGATCGTTAATAAATGAAACAAGGAGCCTTGAGGAAAGTTCTTGATCTTATGTCAACCTCATTAAAAAATGAAACAACTCCCTTTCCAAATCAAGCCTTTGATTAAGATCTTGTAAAATCCGAGTCAAGTCTTTCCAAAATCTTGAAAGGAAACCTTCATTCCATCCACCATGTTGAATGCAACGAAGCTTGGGGGGCATGCACCTCGCTTTGTGTTGTTAAGTTGGGGGCATGCGAACTCATAACAAGCATAGTTTTTCGTTTCAAGCTTGTGTAAACATGAAACCAAATCCAAGCATAGTTCTCCATGGTTCAAGCTTGTGAAAAAATGAACCCATACCCGATTTACACCTCATGATTGCCATTTTTACCTGCTAAATTATGCTAGAAGAGCCTTTGTTGTTTCATTCCATCGCCACCATCTCTTTGGCCGATCATATGCTTTCACTTGGTTGTTTTTCCTTTCCTAAGGAACTACAGCGATGAGTGGTTTTATTAGCCATCCTCTTGGCCATTACATGTTTTGAGTAGTTCCACCATTGCCGGAACCAGTTGTTACCCTTTATACCACTCATTCCTCCAAGACGAGTCTCCTTTAAGCTCTTTTCTGACTCGTAAAATATTAAAATATTGCCGAGTATTTTTCCCTTTTGAACTCGTTAAAGAGAATAAAAATGGAGTTCTGCTTTGGGCTCTTTTCCGACCGTATAAATGTGAAAAGATCACCAAACCTTTGTCAATTCAGGTTCGATACTGGTTATGAAATGACATGTCTTCAATCGCTTTTTTACTTTTTTGGATTGGGGCCACTAATTACGAAAAGTACTCCTTGATCGTAATGGTCAAGCAGTTATGTTGAGTATTGTTTTATACTTTTTTGGGCCCGAGAGACACAAATCTACGAAAAAGGACCCCCCTGGAGTTTTCTTTTCCGTGTCTGATTCAAACTCTCTAAACATGAAAAATACTTCGAGTTTTACCTATGTCGGACTCGTTAAACCCTGACAACATCGGACTCGTCACCATGACGAGACTCGAGCTTCTCCTCCCTAGGGCTCATTAAACTATTACTAGGTTGGATTCGACCGAAGGTTGAACTTATATTACAAGCATATGATATCCACTTCAAGATTGTTTTCAAAAATAATTGGGGTACTCGCCAGTAATGGTGGGGGAAATTTGGAAATTGTCATTGATTACTTGCAGCAGCTAGTTACTCTTGAACATCGACACTTTTGCTTCTTGTCGGGTTGGGATATCCATACATCGTCATTTGGCCTTCCAGGGTTTTGGGTTGCCATTTAGCCTCATTCCATTTGATCCATGCTGTATCCATCAAGCTTCTGATCCCTTGGTACCTGAATGCTGCCACCCTCCGGAGTCGTGTCACTGACATGTTCAAGAGTATAATACTTCTGCAGTTTATGTCCATACGTCCTCCTCTGATACTCTATTTCGATATCTACCGCTTGTTCCTTATCTCATGTCATTGATGGGGGAAAGATTATGGCCCTCCTACGATGGATCGTCTCCTATCGACATTAGCTCATTATCCAGGAGATTGATCTAGAGATCCCCTTTGGTACCTTGGAGCTTCCATGCCTCAACGACAAGTTCTTCACAACTGACGGTCGACTTTCATCATTGGTCATCGATTGGGTGATTCCATGAGTGTTCAACTTCAGCTCATTCCTCACACTTCATGGATTGTACTAGACAGTACCTTGATAGCCATTTTCATTATTGGTGGTTTCTCTCGAGCTTGTTAACAGTTTTCCTCATTAACCGGTAATCAAGTGACTTTCTATCATGCTCAACTTTAGCACATCTATTCGCATGCTAGAATTTTTACTATGATTAGTTGGGTTCAAGACCTTGAACTCAGATTACACATGTTCGGGCTGCGTGGATTGGTTCGTGATTGCATGACTCATTGATGGATGGCTGCGACCATACCTTTATCATTATGGTCTTATTAGCTGGGTGGCTGTGTCCATACCATAGACCTAGTTCGTATGCCTTTTGGATGGCTACACCCATGCCTAGAATACATGTATTTCATTATTAGATATATTAGTTGTACTTGCGCCTACAGGTTCTTCCAGATGGTGTTCCAGCTCAGTCAGTTTCGTAAAGCATTTCACCCCTCCCACTCTCTCACGCTTCATACTTTAGGGGGCATCTGTTACACAGTAATTTGTCATTGCCTTCACCCCAGTCCTTCTACTGTGTCATGTGTCCAAGTAAAACATGCCCATATTGAACAAATGCTCTCTTATGTTGCCAATTAACCCACTTTTCGTAAGGTTTCTGTCTCATCGCGAGAATAGACTTAATACACATGATAGACAACGGTTGTAAATAGTCCAGCCATGCTGCTAGTGCAGAAGTACATCTGTTTCTCGTGACGGTCGGATTTCATGCTCCAATGCGAGGATATTTGCTATCTTTAGCGATGATTTGACTCGCTACGTTACATACTAGCAATGTCAGTGCTAGATCTTATTTATAAACTCGCGATGATCCAGATTGGGCGAATTCATTCCAACAGTCGGCCTTCTGGATACCTCCAGACTTGATTGTTGGCATAGTTTGTGTCACCCTTCCTCCTCTGGTATGGAAATTCCGTCATTTGTGCTACCTTCCTTGGGGATAAGCTCCCTCTCCCTCATTTCATGAAGGCTCCTCCTCCTATCAAATCACTCACCATTGCTATGATCTGCTAGTTCCTCAGTTGGTAATTTCTTGGATTGAGTAGTGTTGTTAGTGGTTTTGAGTTTGATAGATAGCTGGTGTGAGTGTGACAAGTGTGGGATTGTTGATAGCTTGTGGAAGGTTGTGAAGTGCCCTTAACTTTGTTTTAAAACTTATGAGTGAGAGAGAGACTTTTTATGTTAGGAGATCCATCTTCAAAGGGTGAATGCTTGAGAAATACACTAGATGGATCCTCTGAGAAGGCTTGCGACGTCAAAACTTGGTTATAAGATTACTCTTATTTCATTATTAATACAATCAATGATGTTTTCCTATGTCTTGTATGTAATTTACTTGATAGCTCATGACTTCTTGACTTTGTGAGTAAATATATCATTTTTGTTTTCTAGTTATGCACTTTGTTGTGTTTCCTTTGCATTGTTTCAGGTTGATCACTCATTGAGGAGAAGGAAGCAGAAGCTGGGGCAGTGCAAAGGAACTTCATCGACCACTGGTTGAGGTAGGTCTCCAACTATGACTATTTAAGGAAATCTATTGTTGATCTGTCCTTGTTGTGACTAGACCCACTCTAGGGCTAAAGGGGTTGCCTCTGTCCACAGAGGGAACACTTTCCTGCATCACATATTGTTACACATTTCCAATTACTTCTATTACCTCTTTCAAACATCTTGTCAAGGAGCTCTACCATGCCTTTGGTAGGTATGATTATAAATATGTCTATAAGAAAATCATGCATCTTAGAAAAGAACCTAATGAATCTCTTGATGATTTTCACAATCACTTCATTCACTTTTGTTATGAATTTTCCAAGGATGATTTTCATTGGAATTTCATGAAAGACAAGTGTGAATTGTTTGTTCATATTTTGATGAATCCTTTGAAAGTATCCAAACATACACTATTTATGCAGCTCTTAAATATGCGCTGAAGGAAGTTGTTGTTCCAAGTGACTGCCCATCTTCTCCTCATCAAAAAAATCCATTTACGTAGTTTGAGGTTGAAGAAATTGAGAGTTCATTTGTTAATTTATTGTCATCTTATCCCACCCCACATATTTAGAATTTAAGTGAAATTTTTTACTATGAATCTGATTTTTACAGTGATTTTCTTTCTCCTCGACCTCCTTCCATTGGTTCCTTTGGATAATTATGAGTTGTTATACCCGACTATTTCAATCATTTTTATGATGTTCATGAGGATCAAGTTCAAGATGGAGTTAGTTTTGACCAACAAACTTGCAATATCATTCAGAATGACCATGTGTAAGGTTTTATTGGTGAACATGAATTTGTGATGGAAGTTGATGTCTCTCTTTTTTCACCTCTCCCTCATCATCCTGACATCTTCAACAATTCTATCATGCCTGTTTTATCTTTCGAAGAAATAGTTTCTGATGGTGTTAATTCTGATCACACTTAGGACTCATGGAATGTCAGTTTTACATTTGAATAGGGAGAGGAAAAATGCTCTATTTCTGATCTCTACCATCCATCATCTGATCATTTTCAAGAAACAGAGAGTGAAATTTCTTCTTTTCAATATCCCTCTCTATAATTCAACAGATCATGAGGATTCCTTTCTTCCTCACAATGGAATTTATGATCATTGTTGTCATGATCTATTCATCGACTCATCTAGTAATGACTCTGTTAGAGTCAATCTTGTCAGTCCTCCATCAGAGATCAAAACTCTTTCTGCATCTCATTTTTAGGTGTCTCGCTCCATTCACTCAGCTGCATTCCGCTAGAGGCATGCCATAATCTGACGGAAGGGTCTTGTTAATTCATTCCCCTCGTGTCTTGTACCTGCTAGCATAGGTCTTTTCATCAAAGTTATTAAAAACCATGACAGTGAATGTTTGATATTTTAATGGACAAGACTCATTTCAGTCATTAGGTCTAGGGTTTGCAAATTGTTGTTCTCAAAGTGCTTCAATAATACTTGCAGGACAAAGGAAGGTCCAATAATTCACTCAAATAATGTCTCTAAGCAAGAAAAGATGAATTTTGGAAAATTTAGAGAGGTTTTTGTCCAAAATAGGCTAGGGAAGAAACAAGTCCTTCACTTTTTACACAGGTGTCACGGTTTTAGAGAAATGTCAAAGATATAATTGCCTCGAGAGAATTGATGCACCTCTAAAGTGACCTTGGGAAAATCAAGTTTTCTCCTAGCTCGATTAGCCAAATGACTTGATTGATGCATAAAATGATAAATAAACGTAAATATATTTCCAAGGAACCACCATGACCTCAATTTGGAGCTAAGGAACACCTTCAAAAGTTGACCGCAACAGCACTCTACCTTGAGGCAGCCTCATTTGGCACATTTTGACCAGTCTTGGGAGATTTGATTTTTTATAGGGCAAACGAACTCCAAATTGCAAACTTCTAGTTGGGTTGGAAAATAGACTCAAATACCTTTCCAACGCGCTATCCTGCACCCAATTTTGACACCGGGAAGGCCTCCAAAAGGCTCCTGTAAAAAGGTGCGGTACATATAGCTTTGGGTGTGGCGCTTAGGATTAGGAGCTCCAAATCAAGAATGGTTTGCATTTTTGGATTCAGCATGAAAAATCATGACTACTGGTGCATGGCCAAGAAATTGCAAGCATTTTTGGTCATTTGACAACTTTTGGGCACAAAACAGGGTTTTTCTCCCAATGGCGTGGCGCTTAGGATTGGGAGTTCCAAATCATAAATGGTTTGCATTTTTGGATTCAGCATGAAAAAACATGACTAATGGTGCATGGACAAGAATTTTGGGAAAGTTTTGAGTCCCTAGGAGGTCAAAAACACTCAAAAAATGACCTCTCTACCCCTATTTTGACACACAGGAAGCAGTATTGTGAGAGTGAAGACTTGGAGGGGAAGATGAGAACCAAATTTAGAAATTCCACTTGGGTTGGAAAGTAGACAGACCAAGCTTTCCAACATGAACACTTGGGCACAATTTGGACTCCTGAAGGTACCTCAAAATAGCCTCCAAATTGGTGCGGTGCATATAGAGAAAAAGGCCAAATCACTTCCGGTTCGCGACATTTCGATTCGTGACTTTCTCCAAGTGGGCCCGCTCCTCTACATCTCATTTTTTTCGGAAACTAAGGAAAATTTTAAAGAGTTTGGCTTCTATCCAAGTGGCAAAGGAAGGAAACCAGTCACCCAAGCCATTTGTCATTTTTGTAACGCTGCACCTATAGCTAATGGTTAGCTTTCCATCTCCATTTTTTAATGATTTGAGAAACTCCCCAACTCTTGGTCATTCTATTTCCTCATGGCATAGCCTATTTATTGTATGCAAACCATT
>APFE031202680.1:121968-132078 GCA_000404065.3 Pinus taeda | reverse complement strand
TGTTGCCCCCAGATTTCCCAAAAAACGTCGTTTAGGGCCTCAAAACGGCTCCGGAAGTTTAGGACTCGAAAAAACTGCGAAAAATAGTAAATTGTGCTACAATTACGGAAACTAAAAAACTGAAAGAGACAGTTGCGGGGGTCCAAATGGGATAGGTGGGTGGCCACCAACATCCACCTGGATCAAAAATTGAAGTAGAATAGGGCGGATTAGTTCTAGGCAACTCGGAATTCTCAGGTAAGAATGACTAAAAAATTCGGGCTCGCTGAGGAAATGTGAGTTTTTGGTAAATCAACATGAGGGAATCAGTAGAGAAAGGGTGTAGAAGAGCTGAAGGATTGATTTGGAGTGCTTGGCATATGGACTCGGGAGTAATGGCAACTAAAACTTTATTATTTTGGGCAATTACAACCCTTTGACTAGGAAGATATCTGAGATGACACTAGGTAACAAATTCAGGGGAAATATGGTCTGGGGAAAGATGAATTGAGGAAGGAAAGACTCCCAAATGCTTAATTCATCACTAACATCGAGAAATTTCTGGCTTGCCCAGTTGTGGAGTTCATAAAGATCGAACTCACACTGGGTTTCTAAGATCTTGTACTGTGTATCTACCAGAGGGAGCTCGTCTAGGTTAACTACAGAGGGCAACGTAGGGCTTTCTACAACTAATTTCGACTTGCCTTTAGATGAAGACATCGTGAATAAGAAATTACAGACTAAGGTGGCTGAATTGGCAGACAAATGACGATCACTGTCGTATGGACGATGGCTGCACTGTTGTGGAATTCAGAACTGCACTGGTGCTGCTGGAAGCTGAAATGGCAAAAGGGGATACGCAGAGTAATGTGTGGTTTCTTAAAAGAGAGGATTTGAATGTATTAACAGAGTAGGCGCATCTCATTAATGAATTAGACATTGGTGCAAAAAATAAATGTGAAAACGGTTACATGAACGTTTGGCAGGAGGATTTTAATTGTATAACGATTATTTGGTGGGAGCGAATAGGAGAGGGGCAGGTGGCAAGGTATGAGCGGGCGCGGGAATGGAGTGGGAAGGATAAAGCAGATTTCGGAGGGGGGGTAGGTGGTTTATGGTTTAGGAGAGGGGGTTCCCGAAGTTATTGTGAAGGCGCCATGTATTAATGGGCTGTTTATTGAAAACGACTTTTTGGACCCCCCTGTTAACCTCTGAAGGTGCCCAGGGGGGGTGCGAACTCATCCTCTGCCGTTGATCCTGGCAGGGATGATATCCTCCGTCTATTGCAAATCACGTTTTATTGCAAAGCGACAAAATGTCAAATCACAGTTCTATTTACAAAATAAAATATAACCCTTTGGAAAAGTATACAAGGATTAAATAATAAGCATATTTTACAATGCGGCATTTTGACTTGCTCGCATACCTTGGGATTTTTTTATTGTATTTATTTTTTTATATCCCTTTTCTCATTTTCTTTTCTCTTGATATTTTTTTTAATTCCTTTTTCTGTTTTTTTTTTTTCCTTTTATTTCTTTTCCATATTTTTTTATTATATTTTTTTTCAACAAAAAGGAAAAAGTAAAAAAGAACGTGGGTAAAAATAAGTTACAACACTTCTGATGGTCCCATTTTATTAGAATTGTATCCTTTGTCTCCTATATATATACTAAGGAGACCTAGTCTTATGATCATCAAATATTGTCTTGTTCATTATATTATTTGTAAAAGGAGGTTTCCCCCTGAAAGTGAACTGTAGTTATTGGTTTCTTATCATTTTTAAGGTGCAAAGATCATAACACCCCCATATCTTTTTGACTGGCTGGTTCTGCTGGTTCTGGTCTGATTCTGATGCAATCCTTTTGAGGGTTTATTTTCTAGGTTGATTTCTTTACACTCTCAATTTTGGTTTTGTACTTATTTCTCCACTTAAGTAATGCCCTTGGCACTCTCACATCCCTTCCTTGTACTTTCTAGACCTGTTGACCTATTTTTGTCATTTGTGGACATTAGTACAATTTCTTTCTTCTTCTTCAAGGAAGGCAATATACAAATTTAGCAGGCATTATAACAAGGTAAGTTTGAACAATGTAAAAGTAAAGATTGATTTTCAAAATATGAGCAGCAGAGCAGTAACCGATAATTACAAATAATTAAAATTGGACAACTTGAAATATTTCTTACTATTCAGCTTTGGAGAATCTCCATGTTGATGGACGTGTATAAAATTTAAAGCAATAGCACAGTTAACAAATTTAATTAAAGGTGCATATTTAATACTTGCTTGTGTATAGCAGAACATGGAACAACTACCATTAAAAGGCAACTAATATTTCATGACAAAGAAGATAGGTAAACTGGTTCATTCATACAAGAAGCTCGCGTTGTTTGATTAACAGAAGAAGTTATCTTTCCATGTTCCTTATTTTCTCATCTGAATGGAAAATGAAGCTTTTCTGAACTTGGAGAACAATGGATGATATTATATTTAATTATGTTGGCAGCATTTGTGGATGTTAGCCCGGAGGAAGTGTTAGATGAGAAACCTTACGTTGGAGCTCCACAAGATTCTACAGAGAAGAACATTCCTAAGGTAGAGTATTTCAAATTTCCAAAATTAATTTCATTTGGGTGATTTCTGTTGATGAGCCCATGCGAAGCATTTATTTACTCGTACAATGACATACCACATTCTACTGACAACTAATGAAGTTCTTTCTGCTTGTCTGTCTTGGACAGGATTCAGAAGTTAAAACTCAGGCAGACGAGGGTGCGAAGTCTTCTGATTTTACTGGTAGGCATTATTTTTCTATTAGCATATCTTCATCAAAGTCGTGTTTGGGTTTTCATCTTTTGACAACTATCCTGAGATTAAGAAAATGAAGGTTCTTGCTAATCTTGAATGGTCTCTATAGGTCAGGCCATGTTAATGAAGAAAATTATATCTAAATCTAATTTGTGATGATTAACAAATGCTAATATAGATGTAAGTGAAGAATTGTGGCACTAAGTTTCTCCATCAAACATAATTGTTAGAAGAATTGCACTCCATGTTATATTTGTTTTTTTTTCCTACTAGAGGAATTGGGAAGTAGGCCATTTTTGTACTTGCATGATATGGGTTTGATTTCGACTGCTACCACTGTACCTCTAGGTGCCTACATATGCCTCTCCCACAGACATGGGTTAATCAAGGAATTTGAACCTTGTATCTCATAGTTTACATAACACTTCATATCATGGCGGTCGCCAATGGAGCTGCACCTTGGGGGATGCATTCCATGTTATGGTTAGATCTCCTTGCTAGTTTTAATTTCTTTGCGGGTGGGGGGGTGGCATTTTGCAATGCTTCTCCTTTCATTATGTGGGTTGAACTGACAAAGACATTTGCACACATGAGTGTATTTGTTCAAACAAAATATGCATTTGTGAAGTGAAATTGTGACATAGACTGTTAAACCATTTCTTTCCATGTTAAACTCTACAAGTTGAAAACCTGAAAAGCAGTTGGCAGTTTAAAATGTGAACATAAATGTAATTCCTCATCCAATATGACATATCTCCATTAAACAGTTATGCATGTATGTTATGACAGAAGTCTTTTCTAATATAATTTTTTATAGGTACAATGTTTTGCATTGTGCAGACTATTGTTGTACCATAGTAGTAAAATTTAGCAAAAATCCAATGAAGTGAAAATAACCTATTTATTCCACTTTGCTAAGTATATTATTTGAAGGTTTTCCACGACTTTAAAAATGTATTTGAATCATAGTTGGCCTTACATTTACTGTCAATGAAATTAGCATGTAACCCTCGTGTTTTTTAATATTAAATTTAAGCTTTAATTTTATTGATAAAAAACTATGAATTTTATGCATGTTCTCACGGCACAATTTTACTAACCATTCTCAATAAGCTCTAGGGTTCTCCGCCCACTACCCAATGTTGAATTTCAAGCATTTGACATACCACTTTACAGATAAGGCTGTAAGCAATGAAAATCTAAGCAGCTGGAGTCACTATCTACTACCACAGAAATATGAGCAGCAAACAAAAGGAACAGAAAGGCTTAGTTTATATGGAAACTTGAAGGATCTCTATTTCTAATTGTAATTTCAATTTTTACACACCTCATAAAATCTTTGCCCTTTAATTATACATCTTTTTATAAGAATGAATGCTACATTTTTGGCTTAAAAATTTAGTTATTTTTACAAACTATGCTACTATATTTTGAACATAGAGTTGATCTCTACTCGATATCTATATTAAAAGGCACATATTTTGTTCTACTATCGCTCTTTTGGCCTAGTATTAATTCTGACTATTGTTGCACTAGGACAAATCCACAACATTTCCCTTTGTGAAGGCAATTGAGAAAATTGCCCAGTTTTCTTGTGGATCCCCCCGGTTATACACACAAAACTTCAACCATTAACTTCTTCATTAGAGCAATAGAGATCACAGTAAACAATGAGACAAGGGACACCAAAATTTAGGTCAATGACCAGGGCAAAACCCACAAGGGGAAAACCCACAAGGGGAAAACCCAGTAATCTTTCCTTATGAGAGAGAGTTCAATTCATCAAAATGTGCATCAGAATATTCTGGTCAAAATACCAATCTCTGAGCTCATTAAATGCCAAGTCAAAATAGTCAAATGAGAGAAATAGTCAATGCTGGTCCAAGTCAAAGTCTGCAACAGAGGGGCCAAATTTCAGTGTGAGGCAGCTGGTCAAAGGGCGGAAATTTGGCCTGCAATACCACAGTCAAAGCTTGGTTAAATCACAGAAGTTGACTTGCAGTCAACTCTCAGTCAACGAGCCAGAATAGGCGCAGAACTTCAGTCAAACAGAGTCAATGAACCACTGAAACTTTCAGCCTCCAAGATCGGTCAAGAACTTGGTCAAATAGAGAAGAACGAACCAAAGTCAACATTGGTCAAACAGAAGCCAAGAGAGCTGGTCAACACAGAAATAATCTTCCTCTTTCTCCCTCGCACGTGTGGACTGTTGAGAAATCTATAGGGCTGTGGTAAGGATGATTTCTCTATTCTTGATAACTACTTGTGATGTCTTTTTACTTTTTCTTACTTATTAGCTTCTTCTCTTATTATTATGTTTGTTCTTATCATCAAACAAGTACCAAACAAGAAGAACAATAGTACACAAAAACACAGGATATAGGTTGCAAGCCAGGGCTAAAACCTCTCCTGTTGAGAGGAAAACCTGTATATCTCTTCTCTTCTTATAGATTATTCAATTGATGAATTCTAAGACCTATAGACCAAGGACAATACTTCCAAAACCAAGTCCGACCTTCTTGATGATGTGCTTCCTTTGTCTAAGTCAAACCCAGTCAAATCTCTTCTAAAAGCACACCTTCGACCTCCAACTTCAGATTTTTGGCCTCTACTGCAGGTCTTTCTCTCCCTCTCAACTAGGGAGGATATATCAACTAATCCAAGCTTGTCTCTTAAATACACAAGCTTTTTATTAGGAAGAAGTTTTATCAAGATGTTGGCTACTTGCTCATCAGTGGAGATCTACCGCATCTGCAACACACCATCCTACACCAACTTTCGAATGTAGTGATACTTGTTGCTTATATGCTTTGTCTTTCCATGAAACACTGGGTCTTCAGACAACCTTATACAGTTGGTGTTGTCACAATGTATCACTATAGGGTCCATTGGTCCTTTAAACAAGTCGGACAACAACTTCCTTAACCAGACAACTTCTTTGCTTACTTCACAGGCTGCAATATATTCAGCCTCAATACTACTCAAAGCAACCGATACTTGCTTTCTGCTCATCCATGAGATCATGGAGGATCCCAAATTGAAACATCCTCCAATAGTGCTTCTTCCATCCTGCTCACTGCCTCCCCAATCGAAATTTGTATATCTAATCAAGCGGACATCATTCCTTTTATCATACTTTAGGTAGTAGTGGATTGTTCCTTGTAGATATCTCGGTATATGCTTGACTGCTATCCAATGGTCATGCTTCGGCTCAACTTGGAACTGATTGAGAAGATTCATTGCAAAACATATGTCTGGTCGAGGATTCACCAAGTACATCAGTGAGCCAATTAATTGTCTATACTTGGTTGGATTGACAGGGCTTGACTCAGAACTTGTTAGCCTCTTCAAGTTTGTGATCATGGGGGTTGTCATAGGTTTAAAATCCATCATGTAAAACCTCTTCAACATCTCGATCACATCCTTTCCTTTACCTAGATAAATCTCATCATGTCCCTGCCAAACTTCCAGTGCCAAATAGTAGTGCATCAGCTCCAAATCCTTCATGTTGAATTCTGCTCCTAGTTGCTTCTTGCTTCTTGCACTCTTGGATTCGGCCTTCCACACTTGTCAAGAGAAGATCATCCACATATAGAATAATGATAATAGGCCCGTTCTTCACAACCTTGATATAGAGATTCAGATCAACAAAACTCTTTGTGAAGCCCAATCTTTGTAGGTATGTATCCATCCTAGCATACCATGCCATTGGTGCTTGCTTACGGCCATATAATGCCTTCTTCAACCTGCAAACATAAGCCTCTCTATCTTTGACTTCAAATCACAAGGGTTGCTCTATATAGACTTCATCAATGGTGCCATTAAGAAATGTAGCCTTGACACCCATTTGGTGGATGTTCCATCCCATCGATGCTGCTAAATAGACCAACGAGTGTATTGTTGTATGCATTGCTGTAGCTGCAAATGCTTTTTCATAGTTGATGCCTTTTTGTTGAGAGAAGCCTCTAGCCACAAATCTTGCCTTATCTTTATCAATACTTCCATCCATTGCATGTTGAATCTGGTAGAGCCATTTGGAAGTTACTGCAGATTTGTCTTTAGGCCTAGGCACGATATCCCAAACTCCATTTTTCGTTATCGATTGATACTCTTCATTCATGGAATCCTTCCATTCTTGGTGTGTGACAACTTCTTTAAAGGTGGATGACTCTCCTTCTATCAGTTTCCTCATATAGGCTGCATATCCATAATATCTTTTGGGCTTCTTACTTTCCCTGAATGTGCCTTTGACTGCTCCATGACCTTTTTGCATCTAGTACAGTAGACTTCAACCAATTAGGTCTCTTTCTAGTTTCGGGGATGACCACCAGTTGCATTGGTTCACTGTGAACTTCAGATTCATGATTTGGTTGTTCTTCCTCCCTTGTACCTTCCTCTTCAAATATAGGAAGTTCTTCATCATCAGATTCCATCGGGAGATCCTTTGATTTCTTGAATGCAATACTTTCATCAAATATCACATCTCGACTAACTTCTCTTCAGTGTCCTCCTTTTATGTAGATCCTATATGCCTTTGAAGTATTACCGTAGCCAACAAATGTTCCTTTCATGCCTGAAGGATCCAATTTCTTTCTCGTCTTTTGGTTTATAAATATAGACAGGACAACCAAAACTTCGGAGATGGTGCACACTTGGTTTCTTCCTAGTGAATGCTTCTTGGGGAGTCATGTTATCTAGTGACCTATGGGCACTTCGATTTTGAATGTATATATCAGCCTTAGTTTCTTCACCCCACAGAAATTTCAGCAAATATTGATCTTGTAACATGGCTTTTACACTTTCCTCAATGGATCGATTATTTCGTTCTGCAACTCCATTTTGTTCGGGATTGAATGGGACTATCAACTCCCTCTTAATCCCAGCCTCCATATAGAAAGCTATGAGTTCCTTTGAAGTATATTCTCCTCCATTGTTGGATCTTAAGATATTTATCCTTCCTTTTGTAAGGTTCTCTACTTCAACTTTGAATTCTTGAAATTTGTTGAATACTTCATCCTTGGATTTCATCAAATAAACCCATGTTTTCCTTGAATGGTCATCAATGAATGTTACATAATATAGATGACCTCCAAGAGATTTTGGAGTCATGGGATCTGTTACCCACCATTTTGTGGGTGATATCTCTAAGAGAAACTTTTTCTCCAAGATGGTCCTCAGCCAGCAGCCAACAACCCCTTGCAGCCACTAGCTAGCTCATTTGTGCCATTTCTCCATCACATGAGCCAACCATGTGGTCCCTCGCCCATCTGCCATGATCGTATGTTTGAAGGTGGGTCTCCCGAACCTAAAGGTATGCCTTGTCATTTGATAATTGAGTATTGTAGTTTTCCTATCATGGACACTTTTGGGCATGGATTTATGGGGGGGATTCGGTGGAAAGAATGGGTTAGGTCTATGCCCTTGTCCCCTTGTTAGGGTCCAACCCTAACCCCTTTATGTATGTAATAGGGTCGAGTCATAGTATAGTTAAGTAAAGAGTCAATAAAGCTCATACTAATAATTGTAAGTGGTTGAACTGCATTTAAAGAAGGGATCACAATTAGTTGCAAATGGGCCATGGTATTAGATAGATGGTATTAATAAGAACCATGGTATTGACCCATGGTATTGCTTGTATGAATCCTATATAAAGGATAAAGACTCCCCTCAAGGAGCATCGTGTCTTATTTTGTAATTGAGCCCAGCTCTATTGGAGGTTGCCCGCTCGAAAAGGCAAGTGAACATTGCTTTCCTTTTTGAATAATAAAATACTACTTGTTATTTCTTATTATTATGTGTTTTGGGTATATTTCTTTGCATATTTGGTATTCTGGTATCTTCTCGCAGGTCAAGAGCATAACAAGTGGTACCAGAGCATTTTTCAGGGCCGGTGGGATCTCCATTTTTAGCAAATTTTTTTTTTTTTTTTTTTGGCTAGAGACATGTTTCGGTGTCTTTAAACCATGGGATCTGTCGTTGAGCGCATAAACCTGCGGATTTGGGGAGGCATGCACGCAGGAAATACAAGAGTTGGTCACGCTTGTTGGACTTCCTTGTAATCCTTGTGGGTACCCCTTCGAGTAGTAGCGCATTAGACAGATACGCGCACAGATTGTCTTCCAAGTACCCTCTGGGTATATCGGAAGCCCCCTAGGCTCTCTTGAAACCTCGCCATAGATAAATCGTCGACCGTCTTGCTGCTACAGTGCACCGAGAACAACACTCTAGGAGATTACTCGCGCGTATGATAGGTTAGTCGGGTTGTATGATTAAGGGTACAGTTGATCCTCCTTGGTTAGTGCCCTGAAAGATTGGGCCGAGTACTACTGTCAGACCCTTATGTATATTGCGATCTGTAGCACCTGACACTCCTTGAGACCATATTTCCCTTGTCTCTCTCTAGATCATGCATCATCTTTGCCAGATCAGATCTAGCAGGTGGGGTTCTGTCGCAGCTGCAACAATCAGTTCTGCCATTCAGATCTCTCAGATACGCCATTCAGATCTATCATATCCGCCAATTAGATCTATTAGATCTGCGATTTAGATCTAGCAGCAGGGGTTCAATCACTGTCACATTCCTACTCATACTTTGCAGTTGAGGGTTAGCTGACAGATCAGACTATTTGTGTGGGCCCCTATACCTGGGCGTGCTTCTCGCAGGACATTGGGTAGAATTGACTTTTCTGGGATTTGGCTACTGCAGTATTCCTAAGCGAGGAGTAAAATTCCTTTCTGAGACCCTCCAGGGACGCTTATAGGAGACTTAACCCATAAGAATCAGGTCGCCGAGCTGAGCAAGGTGGTACCATTCACTTGTTAGCGTAAAAAATTTTGGGTGGTCCCAACTTTTATTTTTTTTTCGCAGTAACGATAAGTGCACCGGTTCGGTGCATGGTACAAACCAGAGCTGAAGCTATGGCCATTGAGAAGATCGACACCCTTGAACAAAAGTTGGACGCAGTACTGACGTCGATCAAGACCTTAGCTGACACACTCACAAAGGGCAAGTCGGAGGAACAATCGAAGGCATATGCTTTCAATGAAAACATTGAGGGCGAGTCTAGCCATTCTCTTCACCTCTTTAGCAACCACCAACAGTCCCAGCCGCGACCACCCAAGCTTGACATGTATAAATTTGATGGCTCTCATCCAACCACATGGCTAGCACAAATGGAGCAATATTTCACACTGAATCACATCAGAGATGATGCGACTCAGCCTAAGTTGCACGAAACGGGGAAACGGAAACGAGTTTCCGAAACAGGAAGCGATACGAAACACGACCTCCACAAATTTGAGGAAACGGGGAAACGCGAATATAT
>APFE031202680.1:13699-117665 GCA_000404065.3 Pinus taeda | reverse complement strand
CCCCCCCCCCCCAATGTTTCTTGCAACATAGGACTCAGCTTAGTGTGGGTAGCATGTACTTGGACAACGAAAGATGGCAATGGTGGCAGTGGCATCAACGTTGCTATGGAAGGCCTGTGACTTGGCAGGTATTCACAAAAGCCCTTACGGATCGCTTTGACCATGAATCTAATTTTTTGGGTCGTCTTACTAAGCTTCGACAAACAAGAACAGTGCAAGAATATATTACAAACTTTGAAGCCTTAGCCTTCCGCACAAGAGGTCTATGAGATGAGTTCTACTTGGAATGTTTTGTCAGCGGTCTCAAAGAAGCCATACAAGCCCACGTCTGACTGCAACACCTAATCTCATGGCTTGATGCTTGCAAGATAGCTCGTGAAGTAGAATGCGCGTTAGCGGCTCAGTCAACTCGTCCAAATTTCATAGCCAAGGGTTGCCCCACCCAGGCTCCAAGCACTACCCAAACACTTAAGGTTCAAAAGGTGTCACTAGCGGAAATGGCGGAAAGAAGAAAGCAAGGATTGTGTTACTACTGTGATGAGAAATACTCCTCGAGGCATAAATGCAAGGAACCCAAATTCTTTCAAATTGATGCTATTGATCACAGTTCAACAGAGGAAGCCCCACCATTTGAGGAACCAGAGGAGGAAGATGAGGACAACCAGCCCGACAATGCGCTCCCAGCTACACTTGACGAACCAGTTATCTCGCTTCATGCTTTAGCAGGGATTTCTTCTCCCCAACTCTCAAAATTAGAGGTTTTATTAAGCATCGCCCAGTCGTAGTCTTGATTGATAGTGGCAATACGCATAACCTTATCCATCAAAGAGTCGCTGAAGCAGTGCATTGTTTTGTCAGAGCAGTCTCTAATTTCTAGTTCCAAATTGCTGATGGGGGGACAATGAAATATGAAGGCCTTTGTCAAAATGTCATACTTCAAATGGGGGATTATCAGCTAAAGACCCACATGTTTGCCATACACATGGGAGGGTGTGACATTGTCTTGGGTGCTGAATGGCTCTGCACACTCGGCCCAATCACAATGGATTTCCAGGAGTTATATATGAGCTTTAAGTAGAACAACCACACACATACCCTTCGAGGACTCCAGGCGGGTGCTCCCTCTATCATCAACTCGCATAGGATGGAAAAATTGTTAAAAAAGGGCCACCATGGAGTTATAGCCCAATTTAATGCCATCCAGGCCTTCGAACCCACTTCTTTTCATATTCATCTTGAGATGCAACAGGTCTTAAGAAACCATTTGTCGGTTTTTGACAAGCCTCAAGAGCTTCTACCCTTGAGAGGGGAACATGATCACAACATTACTTTGGTCCCAGGGGCGCAACCACCAAATGTGCGCCCATATAGATATCCGTTCGCCCAAAAGAATGAAATTGAAAAAATCATGAAGGAACTCCTAGAAGCAGGCGTCATTCGTCCTATAGGATTAGTTCTTATTCATCACCTGTGGTCATGGTGCTCAAGAAAGATGGGGAATGGCGTATGTGTCCAGACTTCAGGGCCCTCAGCAAGCTGACGGTCAAAGATAAATTTCCCATCCCCGTTGTTGATGATTTGCTGGATGAACTAAATGGGGCTCAATTCTTTACTAAGCTCAACCTTTGCTCGGGCTATCACCAAATTCGCATGAAAGACGTAGACATTCCAAAGACTGCTTTCCAAACTCATGAAGGCCATTATGAATTCCTGGTCATGCCATTTGGCCTTTGTAATGCCCCATCCACTTTTCAGAGCCTCATGAACCACCTGCTCAAACCATATCTCAGAAAATTTGTCCTTGTTTTCTTTGATGACATCCTCATCTACAGCCTCACCTGGGCCACACATCTTCAACATCTAGATCTGCTCTTGCAACTACTCCGAAAGCATAAATTATTTGTCAAGATGTCCAAGTGCTCTTTTGGCATGGCAGAAGTTGAGTATTTGGGCCACATTGTGGGGCGTGAAGGTGTTAGGGTGGACCCCAAAAAGATCCAGGTAATGCAGGATTGGCCTCAACCAAAGACCTTGAAGAGCTTGAGAGGATTCTTGGGTCTCACGGGCTACTATCGAAAATTTGTCCGCAATTATGGTCGCATTGCTAGACCCTTCACTCACTTTCTCAAGAAAAATTCATTTCTCTGGAATGATGAAGCGCAACAGGCATTTATAACTCTCAAACATGCCATGTGTTCCACTCTCATATTAGCACTACCCGACTTCACCAAATCTTTTGTGATTGAATGTGATGCTTCAAGTACGGGTATTGGGGCAGTCTTAATGCAGGAAGGTCGACCCTTGGCCTTCACTAGCCAACAACTAAGTGGGACAAATCTGGGACAATCTACCTATGAAAAGGAGATGATGGCCATCTTACATGCAGTAGATACCTGGCGACCATACTTATTGGGGCGGCGCTTCCAAATCTGCACAGATCATCAAAGCCTTAAATATTTTTTGGAGCAATGCCTATCCTTGCCACAACAAAATAAATGGCTCGCCAAAATGTTAGGATATGATTAGAGATAATTTACAAGGAAGGGCGCGAAAATGTCGTAGCAGATGCTTTATCCTATGTTACCGGATCCGACAGAGGCAAGAGGAATATTGCCGGATCCACGGATCTGAACCGGATCCGGATACGATACACCAAAAATACGGCTCAAATACGTAAACTAGTGTTGGAATGTCGCTTTAGACTACCCGCCTTGGAATGTCGCTTTAGACTACCCGCCTTGCAGCATACAACTAAGTATGTATGTCGTATTTATTCTTAGGTTCACCGCAAAATACCTTGAAAACTTAGCTCGTTGGACAGTGACGAGTGGTCAAGCCAGACTACATGCAGATAGCCATGTAGCACCGCAACACTTATGTTCATGCTGCTGGCCCCCCTGCACGCAGCACAGTGACACTCAACACTGACATGGCAGCTCAGTTCCATTGTCTCTGTCCCGTTTATATATACAGACGTTAGCGTTATTATGGCAATTATTTATTGCCGATTTTTTTACAAACCAAAAACTCTCTATTCTTTAATATCTGTCCTTTGTCCTCGCCCCGTTAATTGCGGACTCGAGGCGTGGATTTAGCGAGATACAATGGCTCGTGGGTCCGGTGCAATGCTGAAATAATCTATTTTATTAGATTTATTTTAATCTTAATTGTTAATTTTTTTTAGAATTAAGATATAATTTAGTGTTTTGAATATTTAAAAAAAATCACAGATTAAACTTGTAATTTGAACGAAAAACAAAATTAAAAGAAAAAACTTAAAAACGAAGAACTTTTAGCCCAGTGCGGAAGCAGCGTTGTAGAACTCGATACGAATTTTACTTTTATCTTAACACGAAATTGCGTGGAAGCAGCATTGCAGACCTCCATGCAGCTCTTTCTTTCATAATTATATATTCTTACCATCTAAAGTAACTTCGCGGAAGATCTCATTCTCCACCAATGTCATCTCGCTGACACACTGTTAAATATAAAATACTCTGTAACCGTGTGGATGTTATCAGAATTTATTGGTGTTTTGTATCGAAGCAACGTGGCAGCACACAGTCGCCGGGTTGTTTTTCTAGAGTGCGGGCGTATATATTATCCATGCATAGGATAATATATATTATGTACAAATGTTTACTATTCATTTTTTGTGATATATGATATATATTATATAATTATATTAATATATAATATATATTATGTGCAAATATAAATTTAATTACAAATGTCAAATATAAATTTAAATCATTATAATTATAATATTAATCATTATATTTATAATATTTACAATATTTAGTAATTATATTAATTTTTGACTATTTAAATTTTAATGTATTTAAGTTTAATTTTAATGTATTTAAAATTTAATGTATTTAGGGTGCAATGCTATTTAAATTTAAATAAATTTACAGATCATCAAATGGATCTAAATAGCATTTATCATTCAATCTTCATATTTATCATTCAATGTTCTAAAAGTGTTTGATGTTCATCGAGTTTTGATTTTTTAGCTCTAAGGTTTGATTTTTTAAATATTATTATTTATATATATATAATATATATATATATATATATTGTACGTGACGTATCCTTGCCGTATCCGGATCTTACATTTTAAAAAATCTAGCGGATCCGGATCCGGATCCGTATCCGTATCCGTATCCGAATCCTGGTAACTTAGGCTTTATCACACCAATTTGAGGAGGAAAGCACCTTGCTCGCAATCTCCCTTCCTATTCTAGAATGGATTGAAGAGGCTCGCAAGGAATGGTTTTCACATCCTTTGCTCTCCCAACTCATTAATAAATTGTAGGCGGATCCAAATTCCACAATGAGCTACTCTTGGCAGGATGAGATTCTTTGCTACAAGGACAGAGTCGTGATATCACCAACGTCCACCCTCAAAAGTCGCATTTTGGCGGAGTTGCACTCATCTCCCACTGCAAGCCATTCAATCTTTCAGAAGACTTATGCTCGCACTCGACGTTCATTCTTTTGGACAGGCATGAAAAAGGACATTCTTACTTTTTTCTGAGTGTGACGTATGTCAGCGCCACAAAGGAGAAACAGTCAAATCCCCAGGCACGTTACAGCCATTGCCCATCCCGGCCTCAATCTAGACGGAGGTTTCTATGGACTTCATTACAGGTCTTCCGAAGTCAGGCAATAAGTCAGTCATCATGGTGGTTGTGGAGAGACTTTCTAAGTATGCTCATTTTTGTGCCTTATTCCACCCTTTTACACCAGCTTTGGTAGCTCAATCTTTCATGGACTAGATCTTCAAATTGCATGGCATGCCCACTTCCATTGTGTTTGATCGTGACCCGATCTTCACCAGTAACTTTTGGCAGGAACTCGAGGCTACAAGGTACCCAACTACAACTCAATACTTCCTATCATCCCCAAACTGATGGTCAAACTGAAGCAGTCAACAAATGTCTACAGACCTACCTTATGTGTTTCACTTCAGAAAAGCAACATCTATGGGTACAGTGGTTATCTCTAGCCGAATGGTGGTATAACACTAACTATCATGCCACCACCAAAATGACTCGATATGAAGCAGTTTATGGTCAACTCCCTCCTTCACCTACTTCTTATATCCAGGGAAGCTCGAAGGTACAAGCAGTGGATCAACTCCTATAGAACCGCACAACCATGCTGGCCCACCTCAGACAGAATCTCCATCAAGCTCAAAACCGCATGAAGCAACAGGCAGATCAACATCATTCAGAACACAAATTTCAAGAAGGAGATCAGGTATTTTTGAGGCTGCAACCATATAAGCAAACATCACTCAAAGACAGGGGTTGCTAGAAATTATCTCCAAAATTCTATGGACCATATCAAGTACTTCAGCGCATTGGAGAAGTAGCCTTTAAGCTAGCTTTGCCACCCATGGCAAAAATCCATCCAATGTTCCATGTCTCATACCTCAAGAAAGTGATTGGGAACCATTGCCGAATTCAAACTATTCTACCGGAATTGGATGAAGAAGGTTCAATCTGGCTCCAACCTGAATAGGTTCTTGATAAGCGAGAACGGCACCTCCGCGACCGCACGATCAAGGAAGTCCTCGTCAAGTGGAAAGACACCTCTCCAGAAGATGCGACTTGGGAACCAACCATTGTCCTTCAGCAGTTTCCGCAACTTCAGTGTTGAGGACAAGGCTAATTTTATGGGGGAGGGCATGTTAGGGTCCAACCCTAACCCCCTTATTTATGTAATAGGGTCGAGTCACAATATAGTTAAGTAAAGAGTCAATAAAGCCTATATTAATAATTGTAAATGGTTGACCCGCATTTAAAGAAGGGACCACAATTAATTGCAAATGGGCCATGGTATTAGATAGATGGTATTAATAAGAACCATGTTATTGACCCATGGTATTGCATGTATGAATCCTATATAAAGGATAGAGACTCCCCTCGAGGAGCATCATGTCTTATTTTGTAATAGAGCCCAACTCTATTGGAGGTTCCCCCTCGAAGAGGCAAGTGAACGTTGCTTTCCTTTCTGAATAATAAAATACTTGCTGTTATTTCTTATTGTTCTGTGTTCTGGGTATATTTCTTCGCATATTTGGTATTCTTGTATCTTCTTGCAAGTCAAGAGCATAACCCCCCTAGACCCCTTTTGGATATTAACCTTGAATTCTAGTCTTGTGGGATCTCTTTTACATACCATTTGGCTTTAGGGATGGTATTTCACAGGAAACCCCGATTTTGGTTATGTGGTCCTGCTCCCTTATCTGCTTATATTACCCTCTTTTGACTCATTATTACCCCATTCATCATTTCTCCCACCTGGGTCCACATTCCTCCATTCGCCCCTTCCCCTCGCTCACACCTTGAGTCAGGCTTGGAATGATGCCCCGAAGTTTGATGCAACTAAAAAGAAAGATAAAAGCATATTTAGCTACATTCAACAGGAAAATGTACCACAAAATGCAAAAGATACCGAGACAAACACATTTAGCACGTGGGCAAAAGCCAATACATGAGCTCTACCCGATCATCATGGCCATCACCCTGGTTCTTATATGTTCTATGAGCCTCCTTCATCATATAGGAATCCATGATTGTTCCAAAACCCGGTGGGCAATGAACCACCCTACCTTCAAAAGGGGCATTCATTGCTATATCTTATGCATCATGCTCTTACCCCTTGAGCCCCAACGGTTAATAAAGGAAAATCATAAAAAGGCATATAAAGAAGGGTGGAAAAATCAAGATCATGGCACCACATTTACCATGATTGCTCCCTCTTATACATTATAAACCCAAGCGTGGGCTTCCCTTTATTAGCTAACCTTATACCCCAACATGTGGCCCAAGGTTGTCCCTTCCCATCCCCTACTTCATTCACCTATCTGTCACATGCTACCACCTTTTGAAGGATGTACCTTGAATGTATTATCTCCTTTAGAAGTAGAAACGACCTGATAGGATACTTGGTTAACCCCATTTCGAGTTTACGAGACATTGACACATCCCAGAGCCCATTATGGAAGGGTAGGCCATTATGAAGTCCCCACCTGTGGTCCATGGTTGGTAAGCTCGTTTACTCGATTTCCTTAATGACTTGTTGTACTGGAAGGCTAGGGGATGCATTGGATCTTATACAGGATTGCAGATGGTCTCCATCTTGGGTTTGGTCTCCCTATATGGGGTCCTAATCCTCCAGAGGGCTACATTGGCACATTTAGGGTGTGTGTTGAGAGCCATGGGCCTTCACGATAACACTCCATGGATCCCCAAGGATGGCCAGAAATGCTCAAAATACTCCCATTGGACGAGGAAAATGCACTTGGTTCACTTATGCCCAGCCGACTCCACAGATGTACCATGCACTTGGCAGCTGACCCAAGACTTGTAAGACGATGTGGCATCCCTTGCACCATTATCAGAGCCCTTACAAAGGATCTACATGCATCTCCGACTCATTTGGAGATCCATGAGGTTATTATTGTGCCTCCACACCCCTTGGGAGCACCACATGTTTATTATTTCGAGAACAAAGGGCCAACCTCTTTCCATCACTTTTGAGGGTCCTACTCTTTATTATGGCACCCATGGACCTCATCACGCCTCTTAGAGGGCCCTACGACATGCATAGATTATTATTTGACCTCTTGAGAGGCTTATTCTTTCATTTGTGAGCTAGTTTGGTGGGCTTGTCACCAAAAGTTAGATTATTAGCACATTATTTTATTTTTGGGGCTTATGTAGGCAAAGGAGACTAAGTCCAACTCCTCATTAGTGTATAAATACAAGTGAGATGAGTTCATTTTCTCATCATCACTTTGGATTGTATCTCTTTTCTCTCTTGAGAATTTCACACTTTTTCTTGGAGGATGAATTGGAGGAGCTTTATGGATGGATTTTGGTGTGGATTTGGTTTATCTTGTCTTGGAGCTTCTTTATTGTGAAAATGTGGATGGTTGGATATGATATATTACATGTAAGTACATGCTTTTAATGCTATTCTTGTTTTATTTTGTCATATACATTGGATTGGGATTTTCGCTATTTTTTGGGCTAATTGCTGCATGCATTTATTGCTTAAATTGTGGAATTTTGTCTCTATATAACATCTCTCGATGTATGGGCGATGTAATTTGAATGAAATTTCCTAGGGATAATTCTATCAACAAATTATCTTGATAAGCCATCACCTTTTGCACATCGAAGTATAAAAGCTGCAAGATTGCGTCTCTTTGACCTGGAAGGCTAACGAAGTAGTCTTGAGGCCTCCTTGACTAGGAACCAAATGTCTTCACGTATATTTACTATAGACTCCATTCTCCTAAGACTAAGGCTCCGATCTACCAAAAGGTGGTCACCTAAAATCAACTTCTTTTCTCCTTTTCCTAGGTCTACCCAAGTTGGGTCACCTAGGGTATCATTTTCCTGGCAAACTATCCCTCCAAAAAGTTTGATCTCTTTGCCTCTCCTGCATTGATGTCTCTTCAAGACCTCCTCCAAATTTGAGGCCATTTTGATGGTGGAGTTGTGAGAAAAGCCAAGCCCTAGCTCAGAGATCAAAATTTGCCCTAACATACCAAAGGCTAGTGCCTCATAGGGTCAATTTAACAACTTTGAGTGAATATTCTTTCTTTGATCCTTTCCCCCACCTTGTCTAGGTTTGGAACATCATTGATGCTAAACTCTTACCTCCTAACCTAGGCTGGGTCCACTTGGTCCCGTGTGGTCCCGTTCCTTTGAAAAGACAATTCTTCAAGAACCATCCAAGATACCAATCTCAATAAGGATTTTAGGGATTGGGAAATTCTCTCACGACTCATATCACCTAAACCTAACCCTCAAATCCTCTCTTTCCTCTCCTAGAAGACATTGCACCTTGCTTAGAAAGCAAGCAAACTTTAACCTTCAAGCTCTTCTGGAAAGGGAATCTTTTGGGTCACTCCACATCCACTCATTAATTTATCCTTCATTAGTGACTCCATAATATACCGGGTCTCCTCCCATCGGTGAAAATCCGTAAATTGTAGGGAGCCTTAGTTGAGGTGACAGTGGGTTAAGTCTCCATTTGTTGCCCTTTGCCTAGCATTTTCCCTTTAGGTCCCCTGCTAGTTTGAGTGGTAAGAGGACCACAGACATCAGAATGAATGAGATCCATAATTTTTTTGACCTTGAAGCACTACTTCCAAATTGTCTCTTAGTGTTATTGCCCAATGTAGATCCCTTGCATACTCCATGATCCTCCTTGAGTTTGGGGATGCCATTTACCATTGTATTTAGAGTTGGTAAGATTTTGTAGTGAAGATCACCAAATATTCTATGCTAAAGTTCACATGGGCTAATTTCAATGTGAACCAAAGCTTGAGCAAGGGGAGTTAACAATCTGTAGAGTCTTCCTTCACAAATCCCATTCATCTTTGCATTTTTGATACTAGAGTTTTTATCCCATACTACAAATTTTCCATCTATAAAAGCAATTCTATGTTTCTTATCTTCTAGACATGAAATGGAAAGTAGTTTCTTATGCAAACCTGGAACAAATAAGATGTTGTTGAGATGAATATTGCCTTCGTTCTCCAGCTCTAGCGAGGTTGATCCAATTCCTCTCACAGGATAGCTCTTCTTGTCACCAAGCTCAACGAAGTAAGAATATTTTCCTCTTGACAATGTTTTTAGTTGCTTGTGTTCACTAGTCATATGTCTTGATGCTCCATTGTCAATCACCCAAATATTTTCATCTTCAAATGTGCCAGTAAGTGTTGAGAACAATCCTTCGTCCTTTGTCTTGGTCATATCCTTCTTGAGAGAGAATAGAAGATCCCATAATTCTTTGATGCCCTTCTTTAGATTGCTTGCTACCCTTGTACACTTCTTCAATATAGTAGATATCTTCATCATGCCCTTAAGCAACCATAGTTCTGATACCATGTTGAGAAAAGTATAGGGCAATGGTTAGGATGATTTCTCTATTCTTGATAACTGCTTGTGATGTCGTTTTACTTTTTCTTACTTATTAGCTTCTTCTCTTATTATCATGTTTGTTCTTATCATGAAACAACTACCAAACAAGAAGAACAATAGTACACAAGAACACAGGATATAGGTTGCAAGCCAGGGCCAAAACCTCTCCACTTGAGAGGAAAACCTGTAAATCTCCTCTTCTTATAGATTTTTCAATTGACGAATTCCAAGACCTCTAGACCAAGACCAATACCCATCTAAGACCAAGTCTGACCTTCTTGATGATGCGCTTCCTTTGTCTAAGTCAAACCAAGTCAAATCTCTTCCAACAGCTCACCTTCGACTCCCAACTTCAGATTTTCGGCCTCTACTGCAGGATTGAAATTTTCGGCCCCTACAACTGTTACTACATCCACACTTGTGAGCGAAAATTAGCCTTGCAAGGCCTCCCAGCAGCTTCGCTTGACTTGCTTCCTTGTCTAGCTCTAGAGAGTGACCTAGTAGGCTCCTCTTCTAGCAATTTCGATCTTCTTCTAGCAACTTGAGAATTTCGACCTTGAAGCACGTGTGAGAGAGAATTAGCCCAAAAGTGTCTTCCTTTGTCCCTCTCCTTCTTCGTTAGCCTTCTTGCTGTTCTTCTTCGCTTAGATGATGAGAAGTGAATGTGTGTCTAAGGGAGGTCAAGTTCCTTCCTTTATATATGCTTCTAAGGTGGACGAGGCTCCTCAAAATAGGTGCACTTCTTAGCTGGCAGGCCGACTTGGTCTTGGAGGGTATTCTGACACTTTTAAATACAAAAATAATTCTTTTTACAAGTTACAATGTGCCCGATGGGGTCTTCAACATATGATAATGACTCTTTTGACTTCTTGACCTAGGACAAACCCTAGAAACACTCAATGGGTGCTTGACCTCTAAAATAAAAGACATCGACCATGAAACCCATGTTCAAAATATCAATAATAAGTTTTCTTTTATTTTACAATACCCAAGAATCAAAAGTACATTTCATATTTATGAAGACTGAACCTAGTTACGCATTGTTCAACATGGACTGTCCTTATTTCAGATTGAATGAATGAGATGATGACGATGCCAAATGAGGTTAATCGAATGACAATTTACATGTGTGCTAGGAGGAGGGTTTTGAACATAGGGTCAAACCCATTTAATGAGTGGGGCCGACTTGTCCAAATGAGGTGGACTTTGTTAACAAGAAAATTCATAATTTCTTCTTTGTTTTGTCAATGAAAATACCGACCGAAGCTACCAATTGTCAACACCCACTCTTAGCTTGGGAGGTACTTTTCATTCTCTCTCTCTTTTTCTCAAGAGCAATCTCCCCAACCAATCCATTGGTCTCTCAGTAATAACCCAAGGGAGAGATCATATGTACATGTCTCATTATAAGGAAAGATGCATAACGCCAAACTCATCACATAAGCCAAAACCCAATGGCTTCAAGGTCAGTGCCCAACTGACCATGGGATCAATCAATGAGGCCAACCTCTCCAACCATATGAAATGGTTTCTCAATCAAGTACAATTACCCAAGAGAGTACACAAAATCAATCTTCCCAACCAAGTACACTTGGTCTCTTAGTCAAACACAATAACTCAAGGAAGAGAACTTAAATTCAGTGTCCCCAACCAATCCCACTAGCCTCTCAGTCAAACACATTGACTTAAGGGATCACTCCAAGCCTCAAAACCAAACTTCCCAACCACATTGGTTTCTCATTCAATCTTAATGAGCGAAAGGAGTAACCAGGACAATCTTTCCAACCATAAACCTTGGTCTCTCATCTAAGTCCAAGGAAGATTGTCAATGACATGATGTTTTACAATCAGTGCTCCCTCTCTCGCAGAGAGGGATTCTTAACGACTCCAAGATGTTCTTTGAAATAAGCAAACTTTATCTGGGACAATGGTTTCATCAAAACATCAGCAACCTGCTCATCAGTAGGTACATATTTGACTTAACAACTCCTCTCTGGACAATATTCCGGATGTAATGATACTTGATGTTATTGTGCTTCGACCTGTCATGAAAAAATGGGTTCTTAGAAAGCTTTTCACAACTTTGTTGGTCACAATATACAATGGTCGATTCCAACACCTGATTAAACAAACCAACAAACAACTTATGAAGGCACATAACTTCGCGACAGGAAGAACATGTAGCTATATACTCAGCTTCAACTGTACTAAGAGCAACATGGTCACAATATACAATGGTCGATTCCAACACCTGATTAAACAAACCAACAAACAACTTATGAAGGCACATAACTTCGCGACAGGAAGAACATGTAGCTATATACTCAGCTTCAACCGTACTAAGAGCAACAAAAATATGCTTCCTACTTGACCATGAAATCACAACAGAGCCCAAGCTATAGCAGAAACCAGAAGTGCTCTTTCTATCATCAGTGCATCCAACCCAATCAGCATCAGTAAAACCATGCAACTGCCATTTTCCATTAGAAACATATCGCAAACCATACTCAATGGTGCCATAGAGATATCTGAATATATGTTTTGCTGCAACCCAATGCATATGTCGGGGCTCAGCCAAGAATTGGCTCAACGTGTTCACAACATAGCAGATATGAGGTCTGGTGTTCACCAAATAGTTCAATGAGCCAATCAATTTGCGATACATAGAGGGATCAATCAAATCAGAATCACAGTCTTGTATCTTCTTCAAATTTGTCACCATGGGAGTGGCTAAGGACTTGTAGTCCATCATGCCAAATTTCTGAGGATCTTAATGTTGTACTTTCCTTGTCCAACAAAGATTTCATCAAGATTTTGCCAAATTTCCAATCCCAAATAGTAATGCATAAGACCAAGATCCTTCATCTCAAATTCAGAAATCAATGCCTTTTTACACTGGACAATGAGAACCTCAACTCCTGTTACAAATAAATCATCTACATACAACAACAAAATCAAGGGCTCACCTTCAACAACTTTGGAGTACAAATTCGGGTCAACATCGCTCTTTTTGAAACCAAGGCTCAACAAATAGCTATCAATGCGAGAGTACCATGCATGAGGAGCTTGCTTAAGCCCATACAAGATTTCTTTCAATTTACAAACATGTGTCTCTCTATTATGAATCTCAAAGCCTCGAGGTTGCTCAATATAAACTACCTCTTCAATGACTCCATTCAGAAAGGCAGTCTTGACATCCATTTGATGCAATTTCCAACGTGCAATAGAAGTAAGAGCATTAATGGATCTATTAGAAGCATACTTGGCAACAGAAGCAAATGTGTCTTCATAATCTTCTCCCTCTTTTTGGGAGAATCCATGAGCCACAAATCTTGACTTGTACTTCTCAATGCTTCCATTAGCTGCATGCTTGATTTTGTAGATCCATTTGGAAGACACAAAAAATGTCCCTTCAGGTCTTGGCACAATTTTCGATACATCATTCTTCAATATGGATTGGTACTCTTCAATCATAGCATCTTTCCAAACTTGATGTTCAACTGCTTCTTCATAGGTGGATGGCTCGTACTCAATGATCTTACTCATCAATGTTGCATAACTTGAATACTTCTTTGGCCTCTTGCTTTCTATGAAGGTCCCACAAGGTGCTACATGTCCTTCTTCTTCCTTCAATTTTTTTTCAAACCAAGTTTTTCTCTTTTTAGTCTCAGGTACTATGATTCTAGGTGATTCAATAAATTCATGTGGACCGTTTTCACTTAGATTGTACAGGTACGGTGCAACAATGACTCAGGTCGGGGGCTGTCACTCTGATCCCTGATCTCTCCATTGTAGTTGTCTCCCAACAATAGACTATGGGGGGTAGTCCCTATGGAAGATGGAAATGAAGGACAAGTTGGCAACCAACAAGTCCGGGAGACACGATTGAATGACCTAGCTACTTGGTTAATTTTAGCAAGACTTGAAGATCAAATTAGATTTAAATGTGAGAGGAGTGCCTTATGGAGTCAATTTTTTGCTTTATATCGATTAAAGACCAAGTAACCGGATGAACAAACATTGCTTGAATGAATGGCTATCCTATATGATATGCAAATCCTATAAGCTAGGTGGAATGCAAAATCTTGGTTGATGTTAAGTTAGATTCCTATTCTAAATGATTCCTTCCTCTTAACTATTTTATAACTAGTCTCTAGAGAAGGTTGTGGGATAAAAGTCAACAGGAAGCAAGCAAAGGCTTGATTAATGATACTTCCCCTTATTTTCTAGCCACTCGATGCCTCCAACGCTACAGAATCTGTGGCTCTGACCACTGCAAGGTCACCGTGTTAACCACTAGAGAGGTGCTAGGCTCCTCAAGCTAGATTGAGAAAGGCGGTCCTATTGTCTATTAACCGAGCTTATGCTTGGAGTTAGTTTATTAAGATGCAAGACTAGTCCTAAAATGAAATGCAAGGTGAATGGGTGATTCTTAAGGTGAGATTACTTAAATGTTCCTTTAAGTACTTAGTTATGATTTCCTTCAAGTTAAGATATCAAGTACTTAACAATGCTTAGAAGAGGTAATCTCAACCATAAGACAAGTACTTAGATTCAACGGTGCCAACGAGAGATAACAAATGCCCACGATACAATTGCTCAATAATCACAGGAAAGATGCTTCAATGATTCACCAATATAGAGACTTTACAATGGATATCCACTTGCAATATGAACTATAAATGACAACTAGAGCACTTCATCCACTTAGAACAATTAACAAATGATTTTGGATGCCAATGATGATTTACTTAGAAAAATTAGAGATCTTCCAAGATATTTCAACAACATGAACTTAACTCCAATTGTCAAGAGGTATTCGATTAGAATACAAGCCTTCAAACAAAGAACACTTAGAGTCTTAATGCCAATGTGAGATTATCATTCACACATAGATATTAATAATGAAAGCACTACTCACCAAGGTTCTTTTGATTAGAAAAGACAAACACGATTATTCAATGAGCTCTTAGATTTATTAGGCAACCAAAACTTATGAGGTTTAGGGAGTGAGTTAATGTGCAAAGTTTAAGATGGTGTAACTTCACAAGGAAACAAACGTTAGATTCTAGCACATTAATCAATGAAGCAATTTTTTTCCACATTGAACTTATGAGAACATGAAGCAATGACAACACTTATGTAACTTGTATTCCAACGTTATCCGAGCAAGAGAATTTTATAACAGCAGTAAGTTACTTGTGAAAACAGTGAACCAAATGCCAAGAGACACTAAACTTTATCACTTCCTTTCAATGCAATCAGCGAGGAGATGATTATGTCACTTATGATATTCAATGAACAATAGGACAGCAGTAGATTACATAAGTTTTTTAGCTCTTTTAGGTGACAAATGAGATGCATATGCTTGCTAAATATGAGAAATATGAACCCAAGTGTCAAATCAACTTTACCAATCAAAAGATTTGGAAAATGATGCAATTATCACTGTTAGGAATCAGACTTCAATATGCAGTCCAAAAAGATATGAAAGTCATGATAACATGTAAAACAATGAATGCCAAACCTGCTTAAGTGACTCATCAGTGTGTTAGATAGATTATCAATTTTTTTCATGCCACTTAGATATGTATTTGACAACTTTTAGAAGGATATTGGACTGCTGTTGCAAACAGCAAGGGAAATAGGGTTCAGAGAGCAAACCCTTGAGGCCCAAAGCCTAGGAGTTTTACTTGCCCAACTTCTCCACAATTTTTTCAATTGGCTAGACAACCTGCAAACACAAGTCTTGACCCCAATATCTCTGCAAAACCACCAATAGATCAGCCCATAAATTTAAATGATAACCCACAAAAGTGAAAGAGGGAAGATGAAGCAAGATAGGGCTGGGAAGAGGGGGAAGCAAGCCTCTTGGAGGCTGTGGCTTTGATCAAAGGCCAAACTAGGCCTGCATTGGGGTGAAAGGAGCCCCCAAACTAGGCCTTAGAGGCTTGTGGCAGAGGAGGAGAAGCCTTGGGGAGGCCACAACAGGGGTCTGAAGGCTGGCCGAGAGCAAGAAGGGCTGAGCGGAGGCAAGGGAAAGCAACAGAGAGTTGGAAAGAGGCTGCCGTGAGGCAGGGGAAGGGAAAACAAGGTCAACGGAGGACAGGCCGAGGCCTTAGAGGCCTGTGGTCTAGCCTAGGAAGGCTAGCTACTAAGGCAAGGAGCCCCAAAGGCTTGCGGACTTAGTGAACAAGGCCAAATGGCCCACGGCTAGGGCTAGAAGGGAATACGGCTAGCGTGGAAGGCCACGCTGGGCCTGAAGGCCCTAAAATTTTTTGAAACCCTCGCCCAAAATTGAATTTGCTTTAGACTTCAGTTTCACTACAAAATTCCTTGATTCTAGCCCTGGAATTTTTTTATAGGCTAGATCTTACCCTGAAGGACCTATATCTAGCTCTAATCCAACAAGTCTTCTTGAATCTCACTTGCACAAATAAATTTACAAGTACCCAAAATTCCAATATATACAAAAAATTCAAAACCCCAAACACCAACTGCAAAAATAAGGGTTAGAAAAAATTTGTTCTAGAAAAATTATATTTACAAATTAAATTTACAAATTATATACAAATATACAATGCTTGAAATATTTTTAGAAGAATAATTTTTATAATAATGATAATGGCTAGATGTATTTCGAAAGATAGATATTAACCACAACCTTAGCGAAGCAAGAAAATCACATAAAATATCTGAAGTCCAAACAAGGTTAGGCTGTGCCCACAATGTGTGAACTTGAAGCCCAAGGGCCTGGGAACTGGCAAACTTTATATATTTCTTAAGAAAAAATTGTTAGATCATACAATGAATCAGATCACCTAAGATAAGCCCAAAATTTACTAATAGAATGTTCCTATCATCTACAAATGAAATAACAATACATATAATATTGAATCACAATATAGGAAAACACATACCCAGCACAAACCATAGATCAATGAGACAATGACACCATGAATTGTACCCCAAAGTCTTTTATTATGAACTTCAAACGTTACCAGTGGAACAATGGCTTCACACCATTTTTTACAAAATTACATCTTACGAAAGATCAAGATATCAATAGAAGCAAAATGCCTTCTATTTATAGAGAAATCCCTCCAAGTGGAAAATAATGACTAGTTTGGCTTGATCCTCGTCAAAATATTTGTAACGAATAAAATATATATAAATAATGTAAAATAATGTAAGATAATGTAAGTAAATAATTATTAGTTAATTAGTAGTTAGGTTGAAGAGGCATGTCTAAATGAGACATAACTCTTCATGAAGAGACACTTGCTTGATATATAAGCAAGCCTCTCGTTCTCATTATAAATCATTTATTCTTATTCTTATTCACATATTTAATATAATATTTATATCTTCAATTGATAACTTCATATTCCAAGTCTTCTGGAGTAATTAATTTATAGAAGGAACTTTGTTCGCTTCATTTGGTATTGGAGCCACGTTTTGTTGATCACCAGGCCTTTGGCCATCAAACTCCGTCAACATTGTTGCCTTCAATATTCAAGCGTTTCGCTGCAATTTGAGATTTTCTCCATCACTGATTCGTCAGAGGCCTTTGGCCATATTTAAAAGAAAAAATAAAAAAACAAAATCAATATATATAGAAAAGAAAAAGATATCATATTGAAAATATATATCTACACACACACACACATTGGAAATAAATAAAAAAATCCCTTAAATTATTGTCACGTGTTACCACGGTTTCATCGTTGCTCGCTCAGGCCACTAGTCAGGCCGCTCGAACCAACGATTGGGTCACTGTCTCTCTGCCGAAACACCTCTGCTTCCGTCGACCAAATTTGGCCGCCATGCCATTGACTCTTCCACACTGCTGTCCCTTGACTTCTTTTGCTATCAACGTGATTGTCTAGCCACCACCGCGAGTCACTATCATCTGCTTGTCACCACCCTCAATCCACACCACCTCCGATACATACACGCGCTGCCATCTGCATCGACTATTTCCTCACAATCCTTTTCGCTGCTGCCAATTCCGTCAGACATAACCCTCATCCTTGATACCTCCTTCCGCATGTCTCGTTACCCGCCTCGTTTCGTTTTGCATTGTATCATGTCCCCACGATCCTCCCATGCAAAGCACCCAGAGTCGTTGGAAATACTTGAACCATTGTTTTTTTAGGTTCGGTCAAACGTTTCGTCCCTCCATCATAACCCTCGCAACCCTTCAACATAACATTTGTAAATATATTAGTCATATAACAATTCCTTGTTATATAATTTGTTATAAAGTTTATATAATAGATTATATAATAATTGTTATATATATATATATATTTATTGAAAGTGACTTTAATAAGGATAAAAAAAATCAAGGCTTATAAAGAATCTTAGGGTGATATATATATATAAAGGGAAAAAGGAATCTGAAAAACTCCAATTGATTATAAAGGTACTTTTATGTATTTAAATATACATACTAAGGGTATTTTTAAAAGTATATTAAAGCAAATTTTGTTAAAAGGTTCAAAAGAATATTAGCAAGGGAGTAATTAATTATATAGAAAAAAGGGTTTTATATTTAAAAAAAAAAATTGTTGGAAAAAAAGGGGAGATAAAAGAAAAAAAATATGAAATCTCTAAGTAATAAACAAAAACAATTCCAAAGAAATGTAGAACAAGTAATCACAATACTTGAGCGACAATATGCTGAGGAGAAAAAGAGAAGGGAATCCCTATTCCATTCTCTACATCCATCATCACTCCCACAGAATGATGTAATCCAGTGTACCGAGAAAGTGCAAGAAGATCAAGAGAATGGCAAAATAGTCAAAATCCAACAAAACAAGAAAGCGTTAGAATACGAACATAAAGATCTTGTGGATTATGCATTACAAAGAAATAATGGAAAAGGACGAAGAAATTTTTCGTCTCAAGGACCACGTCGAAAAATCACTGGCGCAAGTGAAGAAGACTAAAGTCACAAAAAAATAACTCAAGAAGCACTTATCAGAACAAGAAGAGGAAACTTTGCGTTTAAAGAACTTTAATAAAAATTTATTAGAACAAATCAGAGATTTAAAAGATGAAAAACTTAAATTTCAAAACATTGAAAATAAAGTTGATATATCAGAAATCAAAGAACTTTTACGTCTGAGAAACCATAATCAAAGTCTACTTACTCAAATTAAGAAGCTTAAGGATGATAAGAAAACATTAAAAGATAAGTTGGAACAATTCACTCAAGAAGAAGTATCAAAATCTCCAGTCGCAACAGTTCAAGTTGAAAATAAGGGAACGAATTGAACCAGTGAATATGACAACTCAAGAAGAGAAGTCAGTTGAAGAAACAACACACTTAGATGTTGTAGTTCAGACAATAAACATCTCCAGTGAATGTTTCATAACCAACTCTACAACATCTTCGCCAGAAGAAAATATAAAAATTGCCGCATGCCCAATAAGGGAAAATCAAACCAAAAAAGTTCCCTATCGGCATCCGAATCATGAGAGTAAACAACTCAACCATGCTATGTATCAGGACCATTCAGAACAGAAACAACAAAATGATGTTCCAAAGAAGAGTAATGTAACCTCAATCTAGTCTTACGATGACAAGTCATTACAAAATTCCAGTGATCAAAATATTCCACAGAAGATTAATATAGGATGGTCTGATCCCTTCCTAGTGCGACAATTTTGTTTGTCACTTAGAAGATCATATCGGCTTGTATCGACGAAGATGATTGTTCCGAGAGAGAAGGTCATTCGAAGCCGAAAAAGAGATCAAGCCTTTTTCATCGACAAGCTTTGAGGACAAAGCTTTTTGAGGAAGAAGGCAACGTAACGAATAAAATATATATAAATAATGTAAAATAATGTAAATAAGTAATTATTAGTTAATCAATAGTTAGGTTGAAGAGGCATGTCTAAATGAGACATGACTCTTCATAAAGAGACACTTGCCTAATATATAAGCAAGCCTCTTGTTCTCATTGTAAATCATTCATTCTTATTCTTATTCACATATTTAATATAATATTTATATCCTCAATGGATAACTTCATATTCCAAGTCTTCTGCAGTAATTAATCTATAGAAGGAACTTTGTTCGCTTCAATATTCTCGACCGTCGATAAATACTTGGTCAACTTTTAATCTTTGCTATCGAAAATCTTTATTTTTGAAGAATTTTCGAATTTCTTATTAAAACCATTTTTTATTAATCCAAAAATAATTATTTTTGATTAATTTATTAAAAAAATTGACTTTGACTTAACCACCAAGGTCCAAGGGCTTAATTTTTCTTAAAAAATCCATTTTTGCCTTGATGGGGGACCTCCAAATATTAACTTCTTTTAGACCCATGATTTTTTCCACTTGGAAAAATTAATTTCTCTAACATTTTAATTTTGACTCTAAATTACTAAATTTTCTGGCTTAGGATTTAATTTGATTTTTGCTAGAAAAATTAATTAATTGACTCATGAGGGGATTAATTATTTTTCCACCCTCAAATATATTAGCCATGGTGTCTAAGTATGAGGGATCGTTTACCAAAATACTTTTTAGTTTTTACATCAGATATTACAATAATTCAACCCTTAAAGGGGGGATACCTACTTGTTATAGACCCTCATAATACTTACCCAATGTTGCGACACAATATGATCTAGTAGACTAAGTGATTTGTAATAAAATAATTTAGCCAATTAGTTGAAATTATTCCCAAATCACTTTTACAATAGATCTGACTAAAACACTAAGACTCATCTAAGACTTCAACTCTAGCTTTGGGGTTGAGGCTAGAGGGAAAAGCTCTGCCGATCATCCGTGTATAGAAAGACATATAATTAGTGAGACGAAAAACCTCATAGGATGAAATTTGTCGCCAAAATCATAAGTTGGATGGCCAGTTTTGTACCATTAGTACGAGTCAATTGCTTATTTGTAAACTCCCAAATTGTTAGACAATTATATATTACAGAGCAATGGAACACATATAATATTGCAGAAATATAAACACAGAAAACACATAAAACAAGAGAGACACAGATATACGTGGTTCACCTAGTTTGGGCTACGTCCACAGAGAAACAACCAGTCCTTCTTTTATTATATTATCCAGCAAACTGAAGAGATACAACCTACAACAGATCCACTGTAACACCCTCTTCGCTCTCAATCTCCTCTGTCTTCCTCACTCAGAATACAAATATACATAGACGCAATACACCTCCCTCATATATAGTGAGGGGTTTCCTTCTAGGGCACAAAACCCTAAATTAAACATAACTTCTACCGTCAGATCATCCACCTAATGAATGGCCTAGATTGACTAGAAATTACTAGACTTTTACAAGGCAATTTTACATCTAGTTTTAGCTTCAGGGGCGCTGCCCCTGAATCCTCGCCGAGAGACCACTGGCCCCCGGACCCCCCAAGTCGAGGGGGATTAGCTCCCCCAGACCCCCGTGGAGGGGACAAGTCCCTCCCGCACCCTCCTCGTGTGGAGGGGTGTACAGTCTTCTTGGGGTATACATCCGGTTGAAACTTTTGAATACAGAAGATAATCAGGCTCCACACCCAACACAAATCCCATTCTCCATCGACAATAATGCTATCCTCTCCTTCAAAGGATTGTAGTTGGATGTTCCCTCCAACCGGTCTTCAAACCTTAACCGTGTTGCAACTTGCAACCATTCTCACAACTAATTAAATACTCAAACCCCAGAAAAATATAATTGTTGGAAAATTCTTTTGTTTTTTTTTTTTAGGTTGTGGTTCACGGACACCTTGGTCAATGGGTGGTCGCTACGTCCATGGAAAAATCTGGGCTGATCGACCTCGAAGGGAATCTAGCCCCGTGACCCACTAGAAAGGCCTAATCCCAAGGGCTTCGGGCAGAATGGGCCCTGTGACCTCTCGAACGATGAGGCACTGATTTTGACCAATTGAGCTAACCCTTGGAGCTTCTGGAAAATTCTTTTGTTGTTGTAAATCGCTGTGACAAATTGATGTTCTCTTTCCTCAAAGTTTTAACGCTCTGATACCATGTTAAGTTTCTAATACTAGATCTGATTTGATTTTTGTAGCAGTTTATCTTATACCCGAAAAATGTTTCAACCATTAAAATCTTTTTTCTGAAAAATGGTGAAAATAAATACACTGGTATTTCAACTTTAAATAAAATTTGCGGTGGAAAATAAATGGACAGTTAGTCGCAAAACATAGCAAAAAATTATGCCCAACAAATTCTCCTCAACTTTCTATTACTCAGGAAAATTATGGCCTCCTTTAACAAGAAAATCGACCCACAAAGAATACCTAGAAAATACAACAATAGAACTTGGCAATTTGCCCCACTCTAAAATTCGACTTGCACCTGTGCTTGCCGTTTTTCACAATTTCAGTGCACCTGTAGCAACTCGACCTCCTTCGAAGTTTAACATAAACCCACACGACCTCCCCAAACTAACGACCTGCTTGCTAGAATTCAGCCTCACAAGTCTCGGCCACCTCCTCGATGTGACACACCCTCGACCTTATCCACAAACAAGTTTCAGTGCCTCTCTTGTGCCCTCAACCTACGAACTTGTGCTCCAAAATTCTTTTAGCTGTACACTTTTGACCTCTCTTCAGTCTTGAGTGTCTCACTCGCTTGAGAAAAATCGCTCTCCCTAGAATAATGTCTCTTCACCTCTATCTTAGGCTTCTTTTATAATTGCTTGTTGAGCTAGATCTCAAACTCGGGATCTTGTATGTGATGGATGTTTAGGATTAGATCCTAAGCCTCACTTGAGATCAATCGTTGAGATCAGATCTAGACCACTTAAATAATTGATTTAGTTATCCTTATAAACTTAGCTCAATAGTCGACAATAATTAATAAATTAATTAATGTACTTTTCCTAAATTTAAACCTAGGAAAGAGATTATAAAAGTTGCTTACTCCTCATGAGTAAGAACTTAAAGAGGCTGTTTGCGATCTTTTGAATGCTTGACACCAAGCTTATGCAGAGGCACTTGTTCGAGCTATTAGCACCAACACCAAAGTTGGTATGGCCCAAGCGTTGATGCTATAGTCTGCTGGTGTTGTTGGTGTTTGCTAGCATAGCAATAAATCTGCTCCATTTTGAAGAGGATGGAGACTTCCACAACTTATCCATATGATTAAATTCATCACAATAACTTGAGGCAACCACCTTAAAAAATTATGTGTCCTTGATAAACCATCATTTTAGCCAAAATTCCACCTTCTTGTTGGTGTGGGTGATGTATTATATATGAAGAAGAATTGGTTCAACTCCTAGAACATGAAGGTCTAATCCAAACTTGGCAGTGTCAATAATGACATCACAACATCTTGACTCTAGTAAGGTTGATTTATCACCAATGACTAGTTTCTATACACTATGCTATTATCGATAATTGGAGAGGAAGTGTTGGTGTTTGATCATATGCATAGTGGCTTCAAGGTTACCAATCCATTCTTGGGAAGTGGAGGACCAATATGCAAAGCACATGACCAAATTTGTACTTTAAAAATCCATTTTTCTCGTCTTGCCTTCATGGACCAAAAAGAAACTCTCAAAATTAGGCATTGACCTTGAAAGAGGGTTAAAACCTAGGAAAAACTCTAGATGAACCCTACAAGAGGTGTTGTCTTTAAAGACATTTAGACCCTAACGAAGAGGATCAAAGGAGCCCTTGCTCTACAATCATCAGGACTCAGGAGAAGTGCAATGTCACTAGCCATTAACTTCTTATCAAATATTGAATACTGAGAGGGAGGTTGACATTGGCTCCGATACCATGTTGAGATTCACAAGTGAGATTGAGTGGAACCTACACCCACCAAAAGTGGATGACCCCATAAGAGAAAATTGTCTCTGATATTTGTCTTCAGCTTACAGCCAACAACCCCTGACAACTGTCATTGTAGCCGATATATTGTGCCATTTCATCTCCGCTTCCTGAACCAGTCTTATGCCCCCTCGCCCACCTATCGAGAGCGTATGTTTGAAGGTGGGCCATCCAATCCTAAAGGTATGTTTTTCATTGTGTAATCGGGTGCTTACGCTTGTTTTTCCTTGGGCACTTTGGGCATGGATTATTGGGTGACTTGGAAGAAGGAAGGGTTTTGACAGTAGTCTTGTTCTCTCACCTTAAATGATGGGTTAATCCTCAATCTTAGTTTCATGGGATCTCCCATATTGGCTTATAACATTAGGAAGGGCACTACTTGGGAAACCTCGATTTTGGTAACGTGGTTCTGTTTTGTTGTTTCACATTTTTCACTCCCCTCCACACATCACCTGCCCTATCCCATCATTTTCTCTCTCTGGGTCCACATGACTATTGGGTCCACAAGGCATTGGTACTCCCTCTCCCCTTGTCCATATGTTTGGTTCGGCTCAAAAATGTTGCCCCAAAGGTTGATACAACGAAAAAATAGGTTAAATGCATATCATGATTCATGGCCAGAAGCAAGAAACAAAAGAAAAGAATATTATAAAATGCAAAAGATGGTCAGGACATTAAACTAGCGTGTGGGCAAAAGCCAAACCTGAGTTCTACCCCCTATCATTATGGCCATCACTCTGGTTCTTAGGGCCCTATTGACGGTGCTGCAAATCTGTCAACCAAGGGGGTCTCCTCGATGTGAAACCACAATTAGACCTCACATCATTTGGAGTAGGAGCCCCAACAGGAAATATTACCAGTTTCCATTATCCTTAGGGATTTTCCTTGGCTGCCATTATTAACATAAGAGGTTATATAAACATTCTTTGAAACAAGCAAGCAAGATGACGCTGTGAGGCATACAATTGCAATGTATATAAGGTACTTTCATGACAAGGAAAGAGAGAATGAGCCTCTAGAAGAAAAGTAATAATACTATCCTAAAAGAGACACACAAGAGCATAAGATTATCATTAGTTAACCTGCAAAGTAGTTCGCAAGACAACCATGATCATAAAACCAAATACAACATACCTTCAACAAGGTAGGTGTTACCCACCACATGTGGGTTGTATTTATGGGAGAATTGTTTTCTCTTAGATGGACCTCAACTGACAGCCAACAACCCTTTTCAGCCCCCAGATAGTTCGATGGGCCATTTTCTCTGCCACCTGAGCTAGCCATGTGGGCCCTCACCCTTCTTTTATGAATATATATTTGAAGGTGGGCCTCCCAACCCCAAAGGTATGGCTTTTCATTAGGATAATTGAGTAGTTTTCCTTGCTTGTCATGGGCACTTTGAGGCATGAATTGGTGGGGGGATTTAGCGGAAAGAGTGGGTTAGGTTTGTATTCTTGTCTCCATTTCCCGATTTCGTGTTTACCCTTGTATTCTAGTCCCGTGGGATCTCCTTTACTGGCCATTAGCTTTAGGGTTGGCACTACATGGGAAATTCCAATTTTGGTTGAGTGGTCCCGCTTCCGACACTGCCAACATTCCTCCCTTTCCACTCATTTTAATCCCATTCATCTTTTTTCCCATCTGGGTCCACATGTGTCCAATGGGTCCACATAGGGTTAACCTCCCCCTCATTCATGGCCATCACCCTGGTTCCTAACGGCCCTAGATGAGCCCTCTCCATCATTAAGGAACCCATGATTGTCCCAACCCCTAGTGGGCAATGAAGTGCCCCACCTCAAAGGGGTATCCACTATTACATATTATACTTCATGCTCTCCGTCCCTTGAAGCCCCGAGCAATTATGAAGAAAAACCAATCAAAGGCAAAAGGCATATGAAGAAGGGTGGAAAAACAAGGGTCGGGGTAACTCATGTGCCACGATTTGCTCCCTCCTACACTCATATATTCAGGTGTGGGCTTGCCTTGTTATAGCTACCTGATGTACCTTGGCTTGTGGTCTAGATAATTCCCCTCGCCCCCACTCCATTTCATCATTATATCATTTACCACCTACCTCTTAAAGGATGCACTATGGATATGCCACCCCCTTTAGAGGTTGAAACCACCTAATAGGGTTCTTGGTTAACCCCCTTTTGAGCTTGAAGACACTTGTACTTTCCAAAGCCCACTATGGAAGGGCATGCCACCATGAAGTGCCCCATTGATCCCATTACTTTTAAGCATTATTACTTGATGATTCTAATGATTTTTTGTTTTGGAGGGCAAGGGGACGCATTGGGTCTTATGAAGGATTGCAGGTGGGTCTTCATTTAGGGCCTGGTCTCCCTATACAGGGTCCTAGCTCTCCATAGGGCCACATTGGCACTTGTAGGGTGAGGGTTGAGAGCCATAGGTTTCCACCATAGCAGATACTACTTCATGGATCCCCAACAATGTTCATTGATTGCTCGTGTTCCACCTTTTGGATGAGGATGATGCACTTGGTCCACAATGGCCAACCGACTCCAAAAGTTGCACCATACACTTGGCAGATGTTCCAGGATGCCTCCTGCAGTAAATGGAAATCTTATGTCATCATTTGGCTCTTGCAGATGGTTTACATGCATATTTGATCCATGTGGAGGCCCATGAAGGTTTCCTTGTGCCCCCACACCCACTTGGGAGCACCACAAGTTCTTGATTGAATAACAAGGGGCCAACCCCTTGTCCACTATGTTTAGAATCCTTTTCTTCATCATGGCACCGTTTGGACTTCAGCATGCCTCATCAAAAGCCTAAGGACTCACTTTGATGATCATTCTATTGGAAAATGTAACTAGGTTTGGTCTTCATTAAATGTATTTGAGTCATCTTGTAATGTACTTGTCAAAAGAATAAAGAAAAGAATTTTTATTGTTATTATTGTGACTTATTACAACATGGGTTTCATGCTTCGGTCACCATGTTTTAGGTCAAAGTCCCAATTGAAGACTTCTAGGATTTATTCTGAGTCAATAGAATCATTGTACTTTTAAAGAGACCCTTCTTGGGCTTTTGGATCATGTAAAAAGGTTTAGTATCGAGTCAAATATAATTTATGTATCCTCCACATTAAGTCGACCTAAAAGAGATCAAGTCGGCCTAAGGACATCAACTCGACCTCCCTTGAAGCCTATAAATAGAAGTAGTTCGAATTCATTTGGAGCATCTCATCTCAAGCTAGTTCGATATCTCTAAGGAAGCCGAAGAAGTACAAAGTGGGTCAAAAGAAGTGCGAGTTGGGTGGAGTCTAAGGAGAAGAAAAATGAAATTTTGGTGCCTCTCCTCTCTCTCTTTGTTTCGTGCCCTAGTTTGGGAGATCGAAGTCTTCCAAGTTTCGCTGACGCCGGAAGCTGCTACATCGTTGAAGTTGCTAGAAAGGAGGCCGAAGATCTGGGAGGCTGACTTGGTGTGGAGGGAAGGTTTGGTCTTTGTCTAAGGTGAAGAGTCTCAAAGAATAATATTGAAAGGAAGAGAATTTTGATTGGGTTTTCCTTTCGAGGGGGATTTTTCCCTGGCATAGTGACTACATCTGGTGTCCATTGTTTTATGTGCTATTGCTTGATGAAATAAAAGAAAGAAGATATAAAGAATTGTAATAACAAATCAAGAACATCACAAGTAATTATCAAGAATAAGAAAATCTTTTTGCCTTTTTGATTTTCTAAGATGGTATCAGAGCTTTTGTGAAGAAAGAAGAAAAAGGCAGTTGTTGGGCTTCAAAATGTCATACAAATATCACTCATTACCATACATTTTTCACCTATACTTCCATTAAATCACTCATTATTCACTACCATGTCACTTCATTTTCGCTATTGTTCATCATTAATGGGTCTCATTTATATCTTCCAAATATTATTTATTTTCAAGCATTTTTAAGAGAAATTCTTGATTAAATAGTGGAAAATAATATATTTTACTTCATATATGGAAAGTGGATTGTTTTTGTGACATGTGTAGGTACAAAGGAAGCTTCCAAGACACCTTTATGTGGCCTTGAATGATCAAATTCGAATTTGATAAGATAAGCCTCATGGAGAAGAGAATGATCTCATGAGAAAAGGACAAAAGGGGATTATGTGTCTAGATGGTTGAGAGATGTATGGAACTAAAGAGAGATTAGTGGATCATCATTATGAGTTTGTTATCTCATCCCATTGTATAAATAGGAGTACAATCTCCTTCATTTGTAATCTGGAGAATTTTCATTTGTAATTTTAGAGTTCCATTTGTAATGTAAGAGTTGGTTTGTACATCATGAACGAGATTTTGAAATAAAAAATCATACTTTGATTTTGTTACTTCTACATTTGAGTCTCCTTTGAAGTGGTGTGCTTGTGGAGTTATGGAGGGCCCCCATGGCCTCACTTGCATGCTTATTTTAGGTATAATTCAATTTATGTTTTTATTTCATTTCAGCTTTTAAGTTGTTAGATATTCTAATTGCTGGAAGAAATCTTAAAATTCATGTGTTCTTGTAAGGGAACCATAAGATCTCTGACAAATTAGGAACCTCTCTAGTTTGTTTAGTTATTGGAAGAGATCTTGGCGAATGTGTTCTTGTAAGGGAACCAATAGATCTCAGACAAATTAGAAATATTTCTAGACCTACAGGTGGTACTTCTAAGTTTACCTTCTCGGGTTGACATTAATTGAACTCTGATTTGCATCCGCATTTTAGACCAAACAACAGTCTCAAGCACTTGATCAAGGAACTATTCAAAAGGATTATCTCAGGGTAGGAGTCTACTATATTCAAGGAAGATGTCTAACACAATCAAGGGAGAGAACAAACTTGAAGGAGCATCAAAATATAGGTCTTGGAAGAAGAGGATTGACTTCATCCTTGAAAAGAACAAGGTACTAGACTTAGTCTAAGGAAAAGTAAAGAAGCCTACAGATGACTCTAGTGATGCTGACAAAGTAAAATTCAGAGAATTAGAATTGGTGGCCATGACTCTAATGGTAGAAGGAATAAAGGACAATCTTGTCCCATTTATAGCCAACATCAATCATGCTCAGGAAATGTATGAATCCTTGTCGAAGTTATTCACTGTTAAGAACATTGGTCAAGTAGCAAGCTTGAAGAATGAAATGAGAACCACAAAGATGACTAAAAAAGATACAGTGGCCCCCTTTGGGAAGATATCAAGAATTAGAGATGATCCTTTGGCCATTGATGAAATTGTTCCAGACAAAAAACTCATGATCATTGCTCTATTAGGATTGCCACCTACTTGGGGTGCGTTTGCTGCAGGTCTTAACAGTTGGAAGGAAGCTCCCACTTTTGAAGAACTATGGATTGCCTGTAGTCAAGAAGCATTGAGGATCTCATTAGTTGCCAATTCTGAAGATGTTTCAAATGCCTACATTGCTCAACATAAAGGGAATAAATCGAAAGGACCAAGGAAGAAAGTTGACATATCCAAGGTAGAATGCTATCAATGTCATAAGAAGGGTCACTACAGGAGTGACTATCTCGACAATCCAAGAAACAAGAAGAGAGAGAGATCAAGCCGATGTTGCTGAAGAGGAAGACCTAAAGAACGCCGAACCCGAAGAATCTGACATAACGGACTTACACTACTAAGTCCTTTGCTTGTAGCCTTAGATATCTAATTTTATATTTTTGATGTTTTAGAATTTATAGGTTTTTAACATGTTTTTGAAAGAATACATTGTTTGTTTTTGTAAGTTTATAGGTATCCCTCAAGCTTTGAACGGAGCCTCGAACAAATCCCAAAGATAAGTGTCATTTCCTTTTAGTTTTTGGTTTCATGTACTCACTGAGTTTTGACTATATTAAATACTAATCATCATTCTCCCTCTATTGTCTTGATTAAGAAAACATCTGCTATATTCTCAAGGAGTATGAAAGAGGACCTCTCAAGACAAGGTTTGTCAAGGAACAAAGGTATGCTTTAAAACATTGATTTCTTTATAATAAATATTTATTCATTTGACAATATTACTAACATTATTGTGTCTAGCTATAGTGAATCATATTGATTCTTATCTTGGGAGATTCATCACTTAATAAATCTACCCCACTCCTATTTGTAACTGATTTTATAGAACCCTAGACAGGTTTTTTGGAAAAACCTAACCTAAGGGCATGCTTATGGTAATGTCTGAAACCCTAAACTGCTTATGGAATTGAGAAATCCTATTTTGAAGTTTTTATTGATGATGTCATGTTTGGGATTTTGATATGATAAAAAAACCTACTTGTTAGGGTTGAATGATAAAGTCTTGAACCCTTGAAACATTGGTAATGTTGGGTTTGCTATGTTTCTACATTGAACCCCTAACTCATTAGGGTTTGGTGGAATGTGTAAGCAAGACCCTTATAATTTATTATAAATGATTTCCTTGGTATCAAACCCTAGTCTAATCAAATTTGTTGTTTGTCTAACTCTTATTGATCTTTGTGAAGTTGGCTTTGACTAACACATGATATGAAATGCCTATGCATGATGATGAAGTCCTAGATGTATGATTTGACCTATTTGTCAGTGGTCATGAATCCTAGGGTTTGGAACTAAGCTCTAGTCAAAGTTTGTCTTTCAAGGATGATAGTATTTGTGAAATTCTAGGGTTTTGGAGTTAAACCTTAGTAGAAGTAAAAATATTTGATGATTTGAGATTTGTGTAAGATTGATGAAATTTGAGTTTTAGTTGGGATTGATGTTTGATTGAAAATCTAGGGTTTGCAACTAACCCTAGTAGAAGCTACACATGTTAATGACTAAGCTGTGATTTGTCTTGATTGATTAATACTCTTGTATGAAACCCTAGTGGAAGTCTCACATATGAATTCTGAAAGTTGTTAGATACTTTGTTGATCTATATTTGTTTGAATTGTTTCTAGGGTTTGCTATGTGTTGTAGTAAGGTATGTCATACTTTTGTAAGAAACATTGAAACCCTAGATATAATGAAAGTTGTTATGAAGTTGTCTAGGGTTTATGACAAAGTCCCTAGCAAGATGTTGAAGAGTATGTGTCTCTTGTTTAAGTTTGGGTATCTGATATATGTAAGGTTGAAATGCTTTCGTAATTCTAATATGGCTAACTTCATGCTTCTATAGTTTTGGTTGTACTTGCTATCTAAGTTGTGCAGGTACACAATCTTCAATATGGTGAAGATGTTCGTTGATGTGATAAGCATGATGGGGATGATGATAACTCTGATGAAATGGCTGGAAGCCATGAAAGATTCTCCAATGACGATTAAAAAAAGAGATCTCCCTAAGATTAAGAGGGAGTCTGGATAAAGAGATGCTCCCTAGTTGAGAGAGAGGGCATAGCTTGGTTTTGATTGAAGAATGAATTTCAGAGGATATGTTGCTGCATGGGAACTAGGAAAGGAAAGTGTATGATTGAGGAATCTTCTGTCAAAGATTCAGTTGATAGTCCTACTATGAAAAGTGGAGAAGCAACATCAAGTTGTCTAGAAGACCCCAGAGGTTTGTATTTGATTATGTACATATGAAAGTATATTATTGATTGGGGTTGTGTTTGTATAGGTGAATCTCTCGAAGGTATTGATAGCATGCTGGTTACTAATCAGTTTGATTGGGAGAGATTGGTTATCCTTGATCTGCTGGATCGAGGAGTGTTGAGGCTTTGTGAGTGAAGCAATGTTTTGTGAGAGGTTGAAAGCTTGAGTCCATCTTATTCCCACTTGGATAGATTTCCCTGGTCAGGAATCTAGTCCGTCGCATTGCGGTGCCTAAGTTGGTGAGAGACCAATGGATAGATTGCCCTGGTAAGGAATTTAGTCCATGGTATTGTGGTGCCTAAAGTTCTTCATGGTTCATATAGGTGAGATGTTCCTTGTACTTGTATATGATGAATACCTCCCTAGTTAAGAGGGAGTGTTGGAAAATGTAACTAGGTTCGGTCTTCATTAAATGTATTTGAGTCATCTTGTAATGTACTTGTCGAAATAATAAAGAAAATTATTATTATTATTATTATTATTATTGTGACTTTTTAAAGCATGGGTTTCATGCTTGGGTCACCATGTTTAATGTCAAAGTCCCCATTGAGGACTTCTAGGATTTATTTTGAGTCAATAGAGTCATTGTACTTTTAAAGAGACCCTTCTTGGGCTTTTGAATCATGTAAAAATATTTAGCATTGAGTCAAATATAATTTATGTATCCTCCACATCAAGTCGGCCTAGAAGAGATCAAGTTGGCCTAAGGACATCAATTCGACCTCTCTTGAAGCCTATAAATAGAATCAAATCGAATTCATTTGGAGCATCTCATCTCAAGCTAGTTCGATATCTCTAAGGAAGTCGGAGAAGTACAAAGTGGGTCTAAGGAAGTCAAAATAAGTGCGAGTTGGGTGGAGTCTAAGGAGAAGAAGAAAAACAAAATTTTGGTGTTTCTCTCTCTCTCTCTCTGTTTCATGCCCTAGTTTGGGAGATCGAAGTCTTCCAAGTTTCATTGATGTTGGAAGCTGCCTAATGCCGAAAGCTACTACATAGTCGAAGTTGCTGGAAAGGAGGTCGAAGATCTAGGAGGCTGACTTGGTGTGGAGGGAAGGTCTGGTCTTTGTCTAGGGTGAAGAGTCTCAAAGAATACTATTGAAAGGAAGAGAATTTTCACTGGGTTTTCCCCTCAAGGGGGGTTTTGCCCTGGCATAGTGCCTATGTTTGGTGTCCATTGTTTTATGTGCTATTGCTTTGGTAATTGCTTGATGAACTAAGAGAAAGAAGATATAAAGAATTATAATAACAAATCAAGAACATCACAAGTAATTATCAAGAATAAGAAAATCTTTCTGCCTTCTTGATTTTCTAACACATTCGACCCTCTTGAGAGGCTTATTCATGTATTATTCAGCTATTTGGTGGGCTTGTCACCAAATGTTATTGTTATTTTGCTCATTATTTTATTCTCGGGGCTCATTAGGCCAAAATTAACCAAATTGAATTCATTAGACATTGTATAAATAGATGATGAGTTGATTCATTCTCTCATCATCACTTGGATTAGATCATTCTCTCTTGTGAGATTTTCGCTATTCTTTGTAGAGGACGAAATTGGATGGATGGATGAATTTTAATGTTTGGATCTCTTCATTTTTGTCTTGGAGCTTCTATATTGGCATATGATGATGATTGGATATATTTGTTCTCACATATAAGTGCTCTTTTAATGCTATTTTGTCTTTTTCTTATGTCACATGCATGTTGTTGGGGAATTTCGCTATGCTAGGCTGAAATTTGGTGCTTTTCATGTGTGAAATGGTGGAAATTTGTCTTTTTATAGTGTTGCATTATGTCATGGGCCATGTTTGAATAAGTGAATGTCCCTAAAGATATTTTTATCTTGATAAGTCATGACATATTGCACATTGAAGTATAAATACCTTGAAGCAATTGTCCCACGCCCTACTTGCCATGCGATCCCTTCATATATTTGATGGCAAGGTCGAGGTATGAAAAGTTTTGTGCACGAGCAGAGGTACCTTGCAGCTTCAGAAGTCTTTCTTCTTCTTTCCCCGTCATGACAAGTGAGTGATCTGATGTTTTTTTGATACCTTTGCTCGTGCACAAAACTTTGCATACAGTTAAAAACATTTCATATAGTTCTTATTATGATGAAGGTACATTTCCATCAAGTCTTTTATGGCATGTTAAATTTGGACACTTGAATTATGATAACGTTCGTATGTTGAAGAAAAGTGGTGTTACTGGTTTGCTTACAATTCCTACAAAACTTAAGCAATGTGATGCTTGTATTTTAGGAAAGCACAACAAATAGTCTTTTCATGATTAACATTCCAGAGCACTTATGTGGCCCAATGTCTGTTCCCTTTGCAAATGGAAAGAAATATATGATGACATTTATTGATGACTACAACAAAGTGTGTTGGGTTTATTTATTGAAGAACAAATCTAATGCTTTTCAAGCATTCAAGAACTTTCATGCATGGATTGAAAATGATACACAATCTCATATTGGCTCAATTCGCACTGATAATGGAAAATAATACGCTTCAAATGAATTTGAAAACTATACTCACCAGCATGGGATCAAACATCAAACAACTGTGCCTTATAATCCCCAATAGAATGGAGTAGCTGAAAGAATGAACGGGGCAATCTTAAATATGGTAGGTTCCATGATGTTTTTCAAGAATGTAAAATTAATGTTTTGGGTTGATGCAGTTCTGTGTGTTGTGTATATAAAGAATAGGTGTCCATCTAATGTTATTAGAAACAAGACTCCTTATGAAATGTGGTATGGCCACATTCCTTCGGTAAAGCATCTCAGGGTCTTTGGTTCCACCTGTTATGCCTTAATACCTGAGGAACAAAGAAACAAACTTGGTGCAAGGAGTTGTAAGTGTATCTTCTCGAGGTATTCAAATACCTCCAAAGCATACTGTCTCTATGATGAAGTTAATAAGAAGTTTGTAGTATCTAGAGATGTGATATTTCTTGAACCTTCCAAGGCTAACAATGTTGTTGAACGACAACTTGATCGCTTGAATAGATTCAGACATGCAAAGTCTTTTCAAGAATTTGATAATGAGATTCCACATCTTGAAGGGGGATTCCTATACTGGATCAATCTGTGGAATCTTCTTCTAAAGCACTTTCTCCCCCACATGAAGCTCCAACCACTGATCCAGATGACACTTTGAGTAATGTGATTAACAAAATTGGGAGACTAAATCTTGATTCAACCCCAACTCAATCAATTGAGTAGCTTGAGCCATCTCAAAACCATCCCAAACATTGGAATCTTCTTGACTCCATTTCTACCAAAGGATTAGGCACTGGTCCTCCATAGGTGATCACCCTAAAGCATATTTTTCTCACCTTTCTCTCCTTTCTAGGTCTAGCCTACATAGGTCACCTAGGGCATCAATTATCTTTCAATCTAGACATCTAAACACTTTGATTTTTGGTCCACAACTGTGCTGGGGTTTGCTCTAGATTCCCTCCAAATTTGAAGCAAATATGATGTTGGGATCTCAAGATATTGCAAGCCCTGGCTCGAGCACATTTTGCTTCCCTAGGTTTCCCTTTTCTAGTGACCTCATTTGGATCATTGCTTTCTATTCCAAGAGGATTTGTCTATTGTTCTAGAGGCCCTTCAAATTTGAAGCGAATTCGACCGTGGGATCTCGAGATATTGCAAGCCCTAACTCGAGGACTGTTTCCTGCCCTAGGTTTCCCTTGGCTAGTGACCTCTTTTGGATCATTGCATTCTATTCCAAGAAGATTTGTCCATTGATCCTCGCCTCTTCCACAATTAGGTCAAGCTCTTTGTTGAGTGACCAATCCTTCTTACTTGACCTAATTTTGGGTCCAATTGGTCCTGTGTGATCCCGCAACTTTTCAAAGATAATCTCACAAAGGCCATTTGGAAACCAAGTCTTCACAAGGGTTTTTAAGACTAGGTTCCTCCTTTACAAAGCTTATTTGCAAAACCTAGCCCTTGAAACTTCCTTGGCCCTTCTTAGAGAGCCTTACACCTTGCTTCCCAAGCAAGCAAACCATACAATTGAGTCACTGTCATGAATAGGCCTTAGGAATCACTCCTTATCTCTTCATTGCTTCATCTTTCTAGTGATTCCCTTTATACCAGGCATCCTTCCATTGGTGAAGGTCCGTAAAGTGCAGGGAGCTTTAGCTGAGGTGACAGTGGGATATTGCTCCATTGTTGCCCTTGACCTAGTATTTGCCCTTTAGGATCCCCTCCTAGGACCCTTGCTAGTTTGAGCGGTAACAGTAAGTACCAAAGCCACCAAAATAGTTCAATTTCCTTAGTACATGTGAACAAAACACATACCACAAACATATAAAGAATACTCTTACTATATTTACGATACATGCATGAAAATGTGTTGGCTCATCGAGCTTTGTATATTAAGTGGAAGTGCCAAGATATACAAGTACAACGTTAGCACACTAGCCCTAGTAGTGGAACATTAAGTCACCACTTGCTAGAGAAGCAAAGGTCATGACAAGACAACATCAGTCTGGAAATCTCCTAGTCTAACTTGTTTCATGAAAACCTGGTTGACTTGGAACTGGGTACTGGACCAGGAGGAAGGCTCAAGGATTGCGTTGTGCGTAGTTGCAGAGCGCAGGAGTAAGGGATTGAGGCTTGCAACTGCGCAATGCGCAATTGAGGGTCACAGTGAAGTAGGCTTGCCCAATGTGACTGCACAATGCACAGGGCATCTGGATTGCGCAGTTTAGGGAAGTAGAGAGAGAGAGAGACTACTGGTTGCAATTATGCAATGCGCAGAAAAAGGCTGACTAAAAGGCTGGACTGTGTAGTTTAGTGGAGCAGGAGGCTAATCTTGAGCACTGTGATTGTGCAATGCACAGTCCTTGGAGGTAGTGGTTGCGCATTGCGCAATTCGAAGCGGTAGGACAAGCCTCTTGTGGCCAGAGACTGCGCAATGTGTACTTCAGGGAGGCAGTTTAGAAGGAGGTTGACTGGAGAAGGATCAATTGCAGAAAATGATTACTAGAGAATGATCAGTTGCAGAAAATGACTATGTGTGGGACTAGAGAGCATAGAGATGGAACCAAAACATGACTTGAACATGATCACACACTTATAGACGATCAACTATTCAACATGGAAGCACTTACCACCCACGATCAACATTTCCTCTTAATGCGACAACAAAACAACATTCTCCTCCAAGGGCGACACTTAGGCTACACTTTGCAAGGACAGTGATGACACCAGTACGACAATGCATAAAACTTTGGGAATGAGTGTAATATATGTCTATATGATAGATAGGACCCATTGGTACCAAAGTTGCTTCTTGAAATCAACCATAGCTTTGCTACTTACAATGTGCGACACTTATGATACATTATGCGATGCAAGTGACGACACTAGTGAAACAATGCTCAAGACTTTGGGAATGTGTCTAATGCATGTTTTTATTATGGATAGGACACAATATTGCAGGAGAATGCATCATAACTGCCCTTCAAGAATGTAAAAATGACTCCCTTTGACTAGATATGACACTTTTCTAACCAAAAGCCGATGCTTGCGACAGTAAGAAAATCATGAAAGTGACACTTGCAAAAGCTAAAGAAAGTAAAATCGAAACATGCTATAGTGAAGAGGACACAAAAGCACCACTTGTAGAAGTGAAAGCAAGTGAAAATGATAGTCGCAAAAGTGAAAGCGACACTAATGAAAACAAAAGCACACAAAAGCGACAATTGAGAAAACTCACCCGAGAGATGATACGATCGCTATCGACAATGAGATGATCTTGCTATTGTGCATTGACTGCCAGCGAGGATTGCGTAGTCTCTGTCTCTAGGAACTGAGCAATCACTATCCTCAGAGATTGCGCAAGCACTCTCAATAAGAATTGCACAGTACCTGACTTTCTAGGGTGCATATTGACTACTGGGTTTGCTCGAAAGAGATGCAGTTGTGAATGCATCGAATCTAAGCATGTGTCGGCGAGTGAGTTTGACACTTAGAACCTCAGAAAACATCAACCGACCATGAAGCTTCTACGAACAATGAAGGAATGACAAATCATAGGATCAAAAGTAGGCTCCAAAATTCAAGTGTAAGCAAAATTTTGGAGGGTGTTTGTTGCAGCAGCAACAAGCCCCATGAGTGCCCCCACATTATTAAGGAACCCTTGCACGTCCTAACCCTTGGTGGGCGATGAACTGCCCACCTTAAGGGGGTAACAACTGCTTATATCATACACAACGTGCTCTAATCTCCTGGAGCCCCGCACAATAATACAGAGAAAAATTAAAAAAAGGCAAAAGGAAAATGAAGGAAGGGTGGAAAAACAAAGGCTGGGGTAACTTGTGTATCCATGATTGCTCCCTCCTATATCTATACACTTAAATATGTGGACACCCCTCATTATTACCATCCTTGTAACCATGGCATTTGGCTTTGAGACCCCTGTGTCCCTATCCATCTCATCATTATTCACATGACCCCTATCAATTGAAGGATGTAGCTTGGACATGTCTTTCCCCTTAGGGGTTGGGAACACCTAATAAGGTTGTTTATTAGCCACTCCTACCTAGAGATGTAATACTATTACAAGCTTAAAGCCCCAAATTTAGAAGGAAAGCCCATTATGAAGTCTCAATATACCCTTGATTAATAAGTTGTGTTCACTTAGATGTACTAATGAATTATTGTACCTGATGGCGAGGAAGCACATTGGATCTTATATGTAATTGGCAAGTGGTTTCATTATGGCATGAGCAACTTAACTAGGGCCCAATCCCACTAGAGGATCATATTAACACTCGTAGGGGATGCATTGAGAGCCATGGGAATCTATCATGTGTTAGAGCATCATTTCATGCCATGGGCACACTCAACATCTTCATCAGTTTGTTCATTGCCCCACAATATTTGTGAGATGATGCACTTGGACTAGTGCACCCCGACTGTCTTAGCATGATCATGGCAGTTTATCCAAGGCCTAGAGGAGGTTTGTCTCACCCTTGAAACATGGGTGGGCAGGCACCGTCATTTAGAGCATTGTATTCGTGAGATGATGCACTTGGACCAACGTGCCTCGACAGACTTAGCATGATCATGGCGGTTTATCCAAGGCCTAGAGGAGGTTTGTCTCACCCTTGAAACATGCGTGGGCAAGCGCCATCATTAGAGCCCTCATCTGAAGCATTGTATAGGATTTTCTTTCATTTGGAGACCCATGAGACCAACAATTGTGCCCAAAATCCACTTTGGGGTCCCACATGATGGCTTAGGGGCCATCCCCTAATTCATCTTTATTGGAGCCCTCTCTCTCATCATGACACCTAGAGGACTCAACATGGCCTTCTAATGGCCCTACATCATCAACTCGGTTTGCATATGGATGGCTAATTCATAACTTTTGAGAGCTACTTAGTCGACTTGTGACCAAGACTTGTTTTTAACACATTATTTTATAATTTTGGGGGCTCATTCGGCTAATTTGATTTAGAGAGACTCTATAAATAGAAGTGAGTCTCATTTGTGAGAAATCATCAACATCACTTGGATTCTTCTCTTGTAAAAGAACTCACATTTTTTTTAGAAACTATTGGAGTAGCGTAGATGCACTATCATATTTGGAGCTGATTTTTGATCTTGTTTTGGAGCTACTTCTTGAATATGGATGGATATATTGCATGATTATCTTGTAAGTTCTTTTGTTGATGAAATATTTCTCTTGAAAATGTCTAATGTATGTAATTATTGCAACTAATGTAAATGCTATTGTGCCCTAATTTTGTTGAAGAAATTTTTTTGAAGCTGTTTGGTTGGCTCTTGCATATGTTACTCATGATATAACATGCAATGAATGTTCCTAATGATGAAATGTTAATTTTCTTCATGAAACTCCATAGTGTGGGTGGTAGCTAGGGCATCAACTTCTGACCTCCTTGAGGACAAATTTGGCCAATCCAACGCATCTAGGACTCCATAGCCCAATGGACTAGGCACTAGTCCAAGGATTTTGGTGATCAAACTTTTCTTCCTCCATATTTTTTTCTCCTAAATTTCGGTGCACTAAAGGTAGGGCATAAATCTAGGGCTTGAAGCAAAGTTTTAGGGAGGTGATTTTTCAAGAATTCAATGGTCCAATGATCAAGCTCATGGTCTAGGCTACCTACACTCCAAGTTTGGTGGGCATCTGCCCGAATTTCATCCATAAAATCTCTTGCCCTAGGTGCTACTCTAAGAGGGAAATCCTAGGTCTTTCTCTCTCGCCTTGGGGACTTCTTTGAGGGTTGTATGAGTTTTATATTTGGTGGAATAAATCATAAGAGACCCTTTCTCCAACCTTGCCTTGACCTAGTGAGCACTTTGGAAGCATTTCTTCCCATGCTTATTCATAAACGCTACGTCTAGTGTAAGCCTTTCTAGGCCTTTCAAAGAGAGTGAAGAGCCTTTTGGAAGTGTTAAATCATTACACAAAGCTCCTTTGAGAGGTCTTGTCTCATCTCTCAAAGTCTTGACCTTTAGGCATACCTATTATCATTACAAATCTCAAACCCTAGTTCTTGATCTTCTCACCCCAAGGTCTTTCTTAGAGAGCGTGTTAGTTTCTTTGAAGCATTGAGCCTTTATTGTGTCTCTTTTTGAATGGGCTTTTGATTCCCTTCCTATCAAGACTCCTCTCGTCGGTGAAAGTCCGTAAAGCGCAGTGGACCTTGACTAAGGTGATAGTGGGTCAATGTCCCGTTGTTATCACTTAGTCTAGCAGTTGTCCCTTAGGTTTCCTTTCCTTAGTGCCCTGCGAGATTGTGTGGTAAAATTTTTGGCACCGTTGCCAAGAAGGAAGCAAGTTTGCCTCCTTGGCGTGCTATTTGAAGAGGTGATTCCTTTAATGACAATACATGTCCTCTTCTGGCGACTCTATTGGAAGAACGAAGCCCAAGTTTTTCATTGAACTTCAAAGTCAATGCTTGTAGGGTGAAGCAAGCATCTCTCAAGGAATTTCAAGTTCACCCTAGTGAATCCATATTTCAAATCTTATGAAAATTTGAATGGCAAGAAATAACTCATTGGAAAGGCCTATTTTATATGTTTCAATATGATGATCCTTGTTTCAATGATCATGATATCATTACTAGCTAAGAGGAGTTTGACCAGGTTTGATTGCTATTTTCAGGACTGTTTTGGGTTGACTTTGACCACCTTATCAGGATGAGTTTGGTTGGGTATGACTGAGTTGCTTTGAGGACATTTTGTTGCTGCTTTAACAAGCGTTGACTCTAGGTAGTGCTGTTAACTGTTGCAGAAAGTTTTAGAGTTGGCAAGGTTTCTTTAATCATTATTTGACAAATCAATTTTGACTTTATTGTAGTCTCTATTTCTGCTGAACATTTGATATAATAATAAGAATTTATCAAAGGGTTTTCCCCATCTTGGGGTTTTTCCCTAGCATCTGCCAAATCTGGTGTCCTCTTGTCTTGGCTTGTTTTCTGCGTTTATTGTTCTTGTTCTATCTACAATTGCTGTCAATGTGATTTATGGTTAATGTGATTGCTATTGGAAAATTAAATTGGAGATTGTCATTTTGCCGCTAAAGGAACATTGAAGTAATTGTGCTAAGTATAGAACATACCACTGTTAACTAAAATTGACATGGAGTCAGAGCCTAGGTGAAGACAAAGCCCAAGCAAGAGAGGGAAAAGCAATCACTAAGAGAGATCTATTGGACAATTTTCAATGGCTTCTACATCATACTTCAAGACTGAGGACAAGCTCAATGATAAATCTGACTATCATGCATGGAAGATGGCTTTGAACTTGACTTTGGAGGAAAATGAAGTATTGGACTATGTGTAGGGAAAAGTGGTGGAGCCTCCTTCAAATGCACCAGCTCCTGCTAAGATGAAGTGTAGAAAAGATGAGGTCAAAGCAAAGAAAATTTTCGTTGACTCTTTTCAAAAGCATTTGGTTGTCTGTATTTCTGATTTGGGATCTTCTAAGGAGATATATGATAACCTAGTTGGAATGTTCAAAGTGAAGAATGCAAATCAAATCCTCTTTCTGAAAAACAAGTTGACGGATATCAAGATGGATAAAGGGGAGTCTATTCAATCCTACTTCATGAGAATAACTCAAATCAAGAATGACTTGCTATCTGTTGGAGAAGTTATTTCTAATAGGGAGCTCTCTCTCATTACTCTTGGAGGTCTTCCAAGACCATAGGATGTATTTGTCACCACCATTCTCAACAATGACATGATACCTGCTTTTGATGAGTTACTGGCTAGAAGCACTCAAGGGGAGACTAGGATGATGGAGATAGACAAGCCTTCAAATGGAAATGAACCTATTGCCTTCTCCACTCACATAAAAAGAAGAATAATGTTGGTCCGAGGAGACAGGGTCAAGGATCCAAGAAAGGATTCAAAGAAGGAAGAGAAGGAAGGTGCTACAATTGCAACTAGTTCGACCACTATGCTAGACAGTGTCCTCACAAGAAGAATTCTCTAAGGGATGACGACGGTAACAATAACAACAATTTCAAAGGCAATGGAAATCAAAGGAATAATAGGTTCAACAACAAAGGAAAGAGGAGTGCTCCTGCTACTCGAAATGGAAATGGTCAACCTCCCAAAAGGACGAGAAATACCAGGTATGATGAAAGTAATGTTGTAAAAATACAAGATGAATTCTATCTTATTTTTGCTCTATTCACTGCCTCTCCTCCTGATACTTTGGATCATTGGTTGATTGATAATGGAGCCTCAAGGAACTTCTCTAGGTACAAGGAGGTCCTCTCAAATCTAGTTGAAAAGAAGACTAATTTGAAGATCATACTTGGAGATAATGCCACCCACCTCGTGAAAGGGATAGGTACTGTCATTCTTCACTTGAATAAAGGCTATGCCATTCATCTACAAGAAGTATTGTAGGTGCCTGATTTGAAGACATTAGGAGTGTTTTGAGGTCTAAAATGGGCCTCTTAAGGAAATTATAAAATAATAGTGGAAATAATAAAATAAGATTAGATTACATCATCAAATTTTAGAGGGAAAAAAGAAAAAAACTATTTTTTCAACTCGTATTTTCAACTTATCTCCCTATGTGTTTACTCAAATTTCAAGCAAAACACTCATTGGATGCAAAATTTTATTCCTTATCAAAGGAGTACACATGTTGCATACTTTCGATGGACTCCACTACACGAAAAATGAGAAATACATGAAAAACATGATTGCAATCACGTTTTTCATGTATTTCTCATTTTCTGTGTAGCAGGGTCCATCGAAGGTATGCAACATGGGTACTTCTTGGATGAGGAATTAAATTTTGCATCCACCAAGTACTCCCACTCGAAATTTGAGTAAAACCTTAGGGAGATAAGTTGAAAATACGGAGTTGAAAAAGTAGTTTTATTATTTTATTATTTTTTAATCTTTTTACTTTTTTACTCCAAAAATGGTGAATCATCCCCCATGGTTGACATCATCATCTTGAATCTTATTGGTTCTTATAAAGTTTATTTTGGGTGTACATTTTTCTTAGGAGGCCCATTTTAGACCTCAAAATTCCCCTAATGAGACCCTGGTGTCTATTTTTGCGATGGAAGATAAAGGGTTCAAGGTAGCATTCATTGATGGAAAGATACGTATTTGGCAAAGAAACCCTAAAGACGCATTTACTCTTGGATTTAGGGTTGATAGTCTCTATCAAGTTGGAGGAAGTCCATTGGGAGCTTTGGCAAGCAATACTTCTCATATATCTGAGTTATGGCACTAGAGGTTTGCCCACTTACATTACAAAGCCTTACCTGGGGTAAGGAAGATGGTCATAGGTAATGCCTGAGATCAATATGAACCATGAAGGTGTTTGTCAGGGTTGTGCAGCTGGGAAACCTACAAAGGGACCATACCCTTCTAGCGAAAGCAAGACAACTGATATTCTCCAATTGGTCCATTATGAATTATCTGGTATGTTGCTCGTAACATCATTGGGAGGATACTTATATTATGCAATCTTTGTGGATGACTACTCTCGCAAAACATGGATCTATTTTTTGAGAAGAAGGATGAAGTGTTCAAATGGTTTTGTTCTTTCCAAGCATTGGGAAAATCAAACAGGGAAGAAGATCAAGATATTGAGGACTGACAATGGAATTGAATATGAATCAAATGAATTCATTGACTTTTGCAGCGAGGTTGGCATTAAGAGGGAGACAATTTTTCCATACACTCCTGAGCAAAATGGCGTTGCTAAAAGGAAGAATCGAACAATCATGGAAGCCACCCGAGCCTTGCTCCATGATCAAGGCCTACCAAGGTTCTTATGGGGAGAAGCTGCCAACACTGCTCTATGTGTTCAAAATAGGAGCCCACATCAAGCATTGGATTTCAAGACACCCAAGGAAGTTTTCACTAGTTAAAAACATTATGTTTTTCATTTTAGAATATTTGGTTGTCCTTTGTACTTTCATGTGCCTAAAGAGAAAAGAAACAAGTTGGAAGCATCTAGGAAGAAGGGTATATTCGTTGGTTACAGTGAAAATTCAAAAGCACATAGGATTTTATGTACTTGGTCAAAGAGATGCGGAAGTAAGTCGTCATGTCACCTTTGATGAAGACACTGCCGTTGGAAAAGCAAGAGATCTCCCTATTCCAAGAAACGATAGCGATGCTGCTGCCAAAAAACAAGATGAACTTTTGACGAATGAGCCTATTCCCGATATTGATGGTCCATTGTATCCTATCGATCTACCTCTTGGTGATCTATCTACCTCAAGGAAAATACTTCTATGGCTCAGATACTCTCGAAGATGTTGAAAAACATACTGCTCCAAGAGGGACATTTTGTGAAAGTAAGAAGTTGAACAAGTGTCAAGGGTATATTCGTTGGCTACAGTGAAAATTCAAAAGCACATAGGATTTTATGTACTTGGTCAAAGAGATGTGGAAGTAAGTCGTCATGTCACCTTTGATGAAGACACTGCCGTTGGAAAAGTAAGAGATCTCCCTATTCCAAGAAACGACAGTGATGATGCTGCCGAAAAACAAGATGAACCTTTGACGAATGAACCTATTCCCGATATTGATGGTCCATTGTATCCTATCGATCTACCTCTTGGTGATCTATCTACCTCAAGGAAAATACTTCTATGGCTCAGATACTCTCAAAGATGTTGAAAAACATACTGCTCCAAGAGGGACATTTTGTGAAAGTAAGACGCTAAACAGGTGTCAAGGGTACTTGGTTGCTATGAGTAACTTGAATAATGCATGTTTGAAGAAGCCGTAAAGCACCAAGTTTGGAAAGATGCGATGAATGAGGAATATTAATCAATCATGAAGAATGATGTTTGGGATGTGGTGCCTAGACCTAAAGACAAGTCTGTGGTCACCTCTAAATGGATTTACAAAATCAAACATGGAGCTGATGGGAGTGCTGAAAAATATAAGGCCAGGTTTGTTGCTCGAGGCTTCTTTTAAAAGGAAAGAGTGGACTATGACAAGATATTTGCACTGGTTGCCAGATATACCACTATCCGATTTATCACTGCTCTCGTCGCCAATCAATGATGGAGCCCACATCAAATGGACGTGAAGACTGCTTTCTTGCATGGCTCGCTTAAGGAGGAGGTCTACATGGAGCATCCTCAAGGGTTCGAAGTACAAGATCAAAGGACACATGTATGCAGGTTGAAGAAAGCCCTCTATGGGTTGAAGCAAGCCCCTAGGGCTTGATATGAGAGGATTGACAAATATCTTATGAAGTTGGGATTTATGAGGAGCTATGCTGATCCAAACCTATACTTCAAGGTTGAAAAGGAAATGCCTCTCATTATGTCGTTTATGTTGATGGTCTCTTTCTGACAGGTGTCGAGCCTCTCATTTATCAATGCAAGAGGGAGTTGACTTCAGAGTTCGAGATGAAGGACCTAGGATTGATGCAGTACTTCCTAGGCCAGGAGGTCTGGCAAAAGCTAGGTGAGATTTTCCTTTCTCAAGGAAAATACATTGTGAAGTTGCTTTAGAGATGTGGGATGGTGAATTGCAAGTCTGTGTCTACTCCGATGGAACTCAACTTCAAGAAGTTATGTGGAAGTGTTGTTGGGCTCGAATTAGCAAATCCTTCCGAGTGTCGACAACTTGTGGGGGCCTTGATGTTATTGGCAAACTCCCGATTGAACATATGTTTTGATGTGAATACGTTGAGTCAATTCATGGTTGATCCTCATCACGTACATTGGATTGCTGCTAAGAATCTCTTAAGATATCTCCATGGCACAATCAACTATGATTTGAGATACATTGCTGAGAATTTGAGGCTACATGGATATATTGATGCTCACTGGGCTGGCAGTGTGGTGGATCGAAAGAGCACGTTAGCATGTTGCTTCTCATTGGGGTATTTCGATATCTTGGATGAGCATGAAGCATAAATTGGTTGCTTTAAGCATTGTTGAGGCTGAATACATTGTAGCTAGTATGGCATGTTGTGAAGCTATTTGGTTGAGGAAACTCTTTATTGAGCTATTTGAGCACGTGTTGGATACCACCATGATCTATTTCGACAACCAAAGTGGGATTCACCTTTTAGAGAATCCTGTGTTCCACGACTGCTCCAAGCACATTAATATCAAGCACCACTTTATTCAGGATATGGTACAACAGGGAGCACTAAGGCTCCAACACACCAGGACTGATGAGTAGGTTGCAGACATCCTCACGAAGGTAAAATTCTTAGCCTTCTAAGAGAGTCTTCGATTCATGGAAGGACCCTGTCATGAGGGTCCCGCTTGAGTTGGACATTGAGCTCTAGGAGCTCCTAGGGGCTTAGGGTACTTCTTGGAACTATGAGTGACCAGAGGGTAAGTGGTTTACCTTCCCCTATAGATGCGATGTGTACAGGGTGAATGGTTCACCTTCCCCTTGTTGGAAATGTTGGAATTTCTAAATCTAACCCATTAGAAACCATTCATGCACTTTATTGATTTATTCTTACCTACTTGTTTTGTTAATTAACAAGTTATTTACCGTGTAAATACTGGAAATAAATACAAGTACATGCTCAACACATTCCAGATCATCAATTGAAGGAAACAAAAACAAGCACACAAGTGACACTGTTGTTTTTGGACTAATATCCCCAGGAAAACCCAATGCGGGAAAACCGATGCAGCTATCTGAGGATTTGATTTATCAAGCAGTTTCAGAATACAATCTGGGTGCCAAATCTGGCTCACCCAACAGAGAAAAATCTCGGCAGTAGTACCTCTCTACTCAAAAGCAAATATTCTGGTTGAAACCTCGGATAAACACTCCGACAACTCCACAACTCCAATCTGCCTCACGAAACCCCAACGTCAGCCTCTAGGGACTGCGTCAGCTCTCTCTGGCCCAACGTTAGCCCAACGTCACTGTGGCTTGGCCTGCGTCAGCCTCTGGAGGCACTGCGTCAGTCCTCTGGCCCTCTGCGTCACTCACGCTGACCCTCTGAGGCACTGCGCAACTCCTGGCCTCCTTTACGTGAGCCCTGGCTGGCTTTGCATGAATCCTTAGCTGGTTTCACGTCCCTCTCTCTGGCTACTACGTTGATCCTCCTGGTGCTATCTTTGCCTCTCTGCTTTTGTATTCACCACCCCTCAGTTACAACTCTGATCACTCTCTCAACATTCTCAACAAACCCAACCCCAAAAAGTCGAAATCTTGGTCTCTTGGTGTGTTTTCCAAGTGACCCTCAAGCCTCCTCTTATACTTTTCTTGTTGACAAATCAACGGCTGAGATTAAGTCCCTAATTAATGACTAAGATTAGATCTGGCTTAATCCATGACTTTTGGACCATTCTAACACAATTTTATATTAATTCACATTAATATTTTATTTTCCGTTTAGACTTAGGGACTCCATTAAAAATATTAATTATTTTAATATCTCCCAAACTGTTTAGAATCTGCCCAAACCTTTTCTGGGTATTGGAGATCTCATGTGCCTTAGCCTCTCCACTAATTTTCGTGGCTAGAGCACATCCGATGCTACCCCAAATCAACATTCCCTCTTAGCGAGGACTGTGATCTAGCAATACTCCTCACTGAGTATCACCCTGATCATCCGACATCGGTCCTTGCGTTGATGCTAGGCCAGCTGCCCATCATCCTCTGCACTGCTGCATCCTGTACTGTTGCCCATGGCTCTGCCACTGCCACTGCTGCATCCATACTGCAACTCCCTCGTATCCTATTGCATCGTGCTGTCGATAGCACTATCATTGCTAACTGCTGCACTGCAACCCATTTACTGAGAAGTATGTAACTGATCTCCAAACTCTGACATCTCTGTCAGGGAAGAGACACCCTCGATGCTGAAACTCCCTCTATCGCTGACAAGTGCTCCCTCTCTGACCTCTGCATTGCTGCAACAACTCCATGCATCTCGCATCGTTGCACACCTCTCTGTGCCATCTTGCATTGGTGCAACACTCGCATGCTTCTCGCTCTGCTGCCTCACACTGTCCTAGGAATCCTGCACTATAGCTCCCTCTGTCGCCCCATCTGCATCCGTCTCTACTGACATCCGCCAGTACTACTATTCCTCTTCAAGGCTCTTGTAGCAAGGTCTAATCCAAGAGGCTAGGTACCTCGAGGATCCTGCCCCTCATCGCCTATAGTCCGTCTAACTACAACTCGATGTCTCCCCACTTCCGCTCAAGTGGTGTGTGTGCCCTCATGGCACAATCATCGTCTGTCTCCACTTCCTTCTCTGCCCTTGCTGGTGCAGCCTCGGTCTTGGACGCCTCTCCCTTGCTCTTCTTTCTTGGACATTGGGTCGAATAATGACCCAACTCCCCACAGTGGAAGCATTTGACCTTGGAGAGGTCCTTCTTTTGCTTCTCCTGCTTTCCCTCAAATGCTAGTGCAGAATCCACCTCCTCTTCCTTCTTGATTCTGATCCTCTTGCTGCTGCTTCCCGCCTTGCTCAGCCTTCTGATCTCTTCTTGGCGAAGAGCAACCCACATTTTCTCCCAATTTTGAAGGGTCGCCCTGCCCAGTGTGCTCTGGACAAACACCTCCTAGTCTTCTGAGTCTGCGTTCAGGGCTGTTCTCACCATCAATTCTTGATCCGGCGTGGCCCCTATGGAAGTCAGCTGATCTCGGATCTTCTTCAATCGATCGAGGAAGGGGTCGATTTGTTCTCCCTTCTGCATCTGGTATGATCGCAACTGATTTTCCAGTAACATCCTTCTCTGCACAGAAGTATGCTGGTATAATTTCTTTAGGGCCTCCCACATCTCATTTGTCGTGTCCTTTTGGACAATATGTGGTACTACATGGTCCTTGACCCCGTCAAGAATGATGCTCTTCGCCCTTGCCATTTCCTCGTACTTGTCGTTATCAGCTGGGTCAACTGGGATAGTTATCGTCCTCAAAGCAAAGTGCTTGACACAATGCCTATCTAGAACGGATAAGATTCTGGCCTTCCAAACTACAAAGTTTGACGCTCTGTCCAATCTATCCTGGTCTCTTACCCCATTCACTGCCATCTCGCTGCTCTACTTCCCTCCTGGAAGTTCTTGGTGCGACTCCCTCTGAGCCTCGATTTCCCTCCTGGAAACCCTTCTGCCAATGTCGAGATGCCCCCACTCCGTTCGTTAGTGCAACTGCACCACTGATCCAGATTTCTTGGCTAGAAGTCCTCTGTAGCAACTCTCTCCTCTTGGCCTTGCCCTGTTAGGTATTGTTCTGACTACAGTACCCCACCAGCTCCACTATGCAACTTACCCACAACCTCCTAAAACCTAGCAAATTAAAGGTTAGAGCTCCAAGGCTTTGCGCAATCCCGACATCGGCAAATCAGCTTCCTCAGCCAACTGCGTTAGCCCTCCTAGTCTCTGCATGGCTTTGCTTGAGCTTGTCTTTGCCTCCCTCAGCCTCTGCGCTGCCTCTTCTTGGCTCGAACTTGATGACGCAGGCACTGCGTCACCCCTTCCTTGTTGCTTCTCTGCTAGGAACAACCTATGTTACTCGGGACAACTGTTTTCTGCTGTTGTTGCTCTGCTCGGTTGATGTCCTTAGTTCTCCTGTGATTTGCAACCACCCTATGATACTATGTTGGAATTTCTAAGTATAACCCATTAGAAAGCCTTCATGCACTTGACTGATTTATTCCTACCTACTTGTTCTATTAATTAACAAGTTATTTACCATGTAAACACTGTAAATAAATACATGTACATGCTCAACACATTACAGATCATCCACTGAAGGAAACAGAAACAAGCACACAAGTGGCACCGTTGCTTTTGGGCTAATGTCCCCGGAAAAACCCAATGCGGGAAAACCGACGTAGCTATCTGAGGGTTTGATTTATTAAGCAGTTTCAAAATACAATTTGGGTGCCAAATTCGGCTCACCCAACAGAGAAAAATCTCGGTAGTAGTACCTCTCTACTCGGAAGCAGATATTCCGGCTGAAACCCCGGATAAACACTCTGGCAGCTCCACAGCTCCAATTTGCCCCACGAAACCCTAACGTTAGCCTCTAGGGACTGCGTCAACTCTATCTGGTCCAGGGTTAGCCCAACGTCGCTTTGGCTTGCCCTGCGTTAGCCTATGCAGGCACTACGTCAGTCCTCTAGCCCTCTGTGTCACTCACGCTGGCCCTCTGAGGCACTACGCATCTCCTGGCTGCCTCTGCGAGAGCCTTGGCTTGATCTGCGTGAACCCTTAGCTGGTTCTGTGCCCCTCTCTTCGGCTACTGCGCTAATCCTCTGGGTGCTATCTCTGCCTCTCTGCTTCTCTATTCACTGCCCCTCAACTGCAACTCTGATCACTCTCACAACTTTCTTAGCAAACCCAGCCCCAGAAAGTCGAAATCTTATCCCTTGGTGTGTTTTCCAAGTGACCCTCAAGCCTCCTCTTATACTTTTCTTGTTGACAAATCAACAACCGAGATTAAGTCCCTAATCAATGGCTAAGATTAGATCTGGCTTGATCCATGACTTTTGGACCATTCTAACACAGTTTTATATTAATTCACATTAATATTTTATTTTCCCTAAGTCTAACTCCATTAAAAATATTAATTATTTTAATATTCCCAAACTATTTAGAATCTGCCCAAACCCTTTGTAGGTATTGGAGATCTCATGTGCCTTAGCTTCGCCACCAACTTTCGTGGCTAGAGCACATCCGATGCTACCCCAAATCAATAGAAAATCAAAGCAGTTATATTAGGGTTTGATTCTCCTTTCTTGATAATTATTTGTGAGTGTGTTGGATTCTTTTACTTCTTTATTATGTTATCTTTCATCAAGAAATTACCATATTGTGTATGATCACAAAACAAGAGACACAAGATATAGGCACTATGCTAGGGAAAATCCCCCCTCGAGGGGAGAACCCAGTCAAGATAATTCTTCTTTTCAATAGTATTCTTTGAGACTCTTCACCCTAGACCAAGACCAGACTTTCCCTCCACACCAAGTCAGCCTCCCAGATCTTCGACCCCTTCCAACAACTTCAACTAGGCATCTCCTTCTAGCAGCATGCAGCTTCCGGCAACAACGAAACTTAAGAGACTTCGATCTCCCAATCCAAAGCATGAAACAAAGAGAGAGAGGCACCAAAATTTCAATTTTTCCTTTCTCCTTAGACTTCCCCAAACTCGCATTCACTTCAGCTTCTCGACAATAGACTTCACACCTTTTCCCAACTACAAGAGAACTTTGCACTTTTTCCCAGCTACAAGAGATATCGAACTTGTGTGAGAGAAGGATGCTCGAAATGAATTCGATGAGTTGTATTTATAGGCTCCATGTGAGGTCAAATAGGGTCCTTAGGCCGACTTCATCTTTTTCTAGGCCGACATGGTGTGGAGGATACACAAATCATATTTGACTCAATACTTAACCTCTTTACATGATTCAAAAGCTCAGGAAGGGTCTCTTTAAAAGTACAATGACTCTATTGACTCAGAATAAATCCTAGAAGTCCTCAATTGGGACTTTGACCTAAAACAAGGTGACCCAAGCATGAAACCCATGCTTTAATAAGTCATAACAATAATAATAATAATAATTCTTTTTTTTTATTCTTTTGACAAGTATATTACATGATGACTCAAGTACATTAATGAAGACCGAACATAGTTACATTTTCCAATACTCCCTCTTAACTAGGGAGGTATTCATAATGTACAAATACAATGGAAGATCTCAAACTATATGAACCGTGAAGAACTCTAGGAACTGAAATGCCATGGACTAGATTTCTGACCAGGGCAATCTATCCATTGGTCTCACAACAATTTAGGCACCGCAACGCCACGGTCTAGATTTTTGATCAAGGCAATCTATCCATTGGTCTCTCAACAATTTATCCACCGCAATGCCATGGACTAGATTCTTGACCAGGGCAATATATCCAAGTGGGAATAAGATGAACTCAAGCTTTCAGCCCCTCTAGGTACCATTAAGCTTACTTGCTAACCACCAACCCAAACATCCAGGTGTGTATCCAAAATAGAGCTCAATAACCAACACCACCTTTCCAACTTTGGGACCCAGATAACGACACAGAGTGCCGACCAAATGACTTCCCAGGCAATGCTTCACTCGCAAAGCCTCAACACCCCTTGATTTAGCAGATCAAGGACCACAAATATCTCCTGATCAAATTGATTGGTAACCAACATGCTATTAAAAACCTTCGAGAGATTTACCTATACAAACACAACCCCAATGAATAATATACTTTCACATGTACGTAATGAAATACAAACCCCCGGGTCGTTCTAGATGTTGCTCCTCAACTCAGTAGGACTATCAACCAAATCTTTGACAAAAAATTCTGCAATTATATATTGTCCTTTCCTACTTCTCATGTAGCAACATATCCTTTGAAATTCATTCTTGAATTAACACGAAGCTATGCCCCTCCCTCTCAACTAGGAAGCACCTCTTCATCTGGACTCCCTCTTAATCTAGGGAAACTTCTTCTATGCAAGCTTCCTCTGGGAGATGAGCTTCTTCTTTTCATCATCGGAGAATATTTTGCAGTTTCTAACCATTTCATCAGAGTTATTATCATCCTCATCATGCTTATCACATCGAGCATCTTCACCAAGTTGAATATTGTGTACCTACACAACTTAGATAGCAAGTACAACCAAATTTATAGAAACATGAAGTTAGTAATATCAGAATCACGAAAGCATTTTAACTATATTAGATACTCAGAGTTAATTATAAACAAGAGACATATACTCTTCAACATCTTGCCAGGAACTTTGTCATAAACCCTAGACTTCTTCACAACAACTTTCATTCCATCTAGGGTTTCAATGTTTCTTCTAAAGGTATGACATACCTTACTTTAACATAAAGCAAAGCTTAGAAACAATTCAAACAAATATAAAGCATCCAACAACCTTTCAAAATTGATATGTTAGACTTCTCACTAGGGTTTCATACAAATCCTAGATTTCATACAGAAGAATCAATCAAAGTCAATCATAGCTTGGTCATTAACATGAGCAGCTTCCACTAGGGTTAGTTGCAAACCCTAGATTTCTGATCAACCATCAAATCCAGCCAAAACTTATATTTCACAAATCTCAAATTATCATATTGTCATCATACATCAGAGGTTTTTTTTTTTATACTTTGACTAAGGTTCAATTCCAAAACCCTAGAATTCCATTTTCACAATTTCAACAATCATTAAATAAATAGATCTCAGATTGTTATATCACACATACTAGACAATGTAACTACTACTAGGATTTAGCTGCTAACCCTAGATTTCCAAATATCATCATCCTAGAATCTCAGACAAGGACTTCCATTAAATTCTAAGACTTATGACCATCAATAACTAGGTCAACACACATATCTAGGAATTCATAATTATATATAAGCATATCATATGTCTGACAACATTAATGCATCTGACCTAGAACAAGCTATGGATTTGACCAAAGGGACATATCTATATATACCAAGGTATTCATTATCATGCAAAGGCATTTCATATCATGTGTTAGTCAAACCCAACTTCACAATGATCAATAAGAGTTAGATACACAACAATCTTGATTACATTAGGGTTTGATTAGAGAAACACACACATACCAAGGAAATCATTTCTAAGACAATATAAGGGTCTTGCTCACACATTCCACCAAACCCTAAAGAGCTAGGGTTTAATGTAGAAACATAGCAAACCCAACATTACTAAAACGTCAAAGGTTCGGAATTTTAGACCATATTATTCGACCGTAACATGTTATGTTTTCCTGATCATATGAAAATCCCAAACATGACATCATCAAACTTCAAATAACATTTCACAATATCCCTAAGCAATTTAGGGTTTCATACATTCACATTAGCATACCCTTCAGTTAGGGTTTTCCAGAACCTGTCAAGGGTTATATAAAACAGTTAAGAATATGGGTGGGGTGGGTAGATTTATTAAGAGATGAATCACCCAAAACAAGAATCATTATGATTCAATATAACTAGACATAACAATGTTAGTAATAGATTGTAAAATGAATAAACAAAAGAAATCAATGTTTAAAGCATACCTTTCTTTGAGAAACCTAGTCTTGAGAGGTCCTCTTTCATGGCAAATGTCTTTTGGAACATGATATATGCTAGACTTCCAAAGATTCAGAGGCTATCCATACTCGACTTCTTTCCTGTGAATACTTCTTCGGGTGTAGTATTATCAAGACCCTTATGAGGACTTTTATTTTGAATGTATACCACTGCCATCGCTGCTTCTCCCCATAAGAACTTTGGTAGAACTTGATCAAGGAGCATAGTTCGAATGCCTTCTTTAATTGACCTATTCGTCCTTTCGGCCAATCCATTTTGTTCGGAATAATAGGGAACAATGAGCTCCCTCTTAATACCTGCTTCCTTACAATATGCTATCAATTCCTTAGAAGTGTATTACCCACCAATGTTAGACCTCAGAGTTTTTATCTTTCTTTTAGTTAGGGTTTCCACTTCAGCCCTATACTCCTTGAACTTTTCAAATATTTCATCTTTTGCCTTGAAAAGGTAGAGCCATGTCTTTCTAGAATGGTCATCAACGAATGTTACCTAGAGTAGGGATGACCTTATAATGTAGATGGTCATACGTCCTCTGCCATAGCTTAATGGGACTTGTTTTCATATGAACCAGAGCTTGAGGAGGTGGTGTGATGACTTTATAAAGACTTCCTTCACGAACTCCAATAACCCTAGCTTTATCAACACTAGAGTCTTTTCCCCAAACCAATATTTCCATCAACAACCCCTTTATCTTCTAAACATGAAATAGAAAGCAAATTCTTTTTCGAACCTGGAATATATAGAATGCAACTTCGATCCATTATCTAGCTTCAACGATGTTGATCCCAAGCCCCTAACAACATAGCTTTTGTTGTCACCCAATTCTATGGGATGATGCCTCCTTTGATAGTGTATGAAGTTTCTTACTTTCACCTGTCATATGTCTCGAGGCTCCACTATCAATGATCCCATGCATTATCATCAGTAAGAGAACCTGTAAGGGCAACCAAGAATCCTTGTCTCTTGACCTTGTTGAACAAGTAGTAGATGACCTTCTTGATCCAGCTTCCAACAGTGTTGCAACCCATTCTTATGTAGTTCATCATAGAGGGAGAATCCATGCCAACAAAGTGATCTTTGAATCTAATTGACCTTAGCTTTGAAACCATGTTGGAAAATCAAAGCAGTTATATTCGAGTTTGATTCTCCTTTCTTGATAATTACTTGTGAGTGTGTTGGCTTCTTTTACTTCTTTATTAACTTATCTTTCATCAAGCTATTATGTGTGTATGAAAATCACAAAACAAGAGACCCAAGATATAGGCACTATGCCAGGGAAAAACCCCCCTCGAGGGGAAAACTCAATCAAGATAATTCTTCCTTTCAACAGTATTCTTTGAGACTCTTCACCCTAGACCAATACCAGACTTTCCCTCCACACCGAGTTAGTCTGCTAGATCTTCGACCCCTTCCAACAACTTTGACTAGGCAGCAGCTTCCGGCAACAACGAAACTTAAGAGACTTCGATCTCCCAATCCAGAGCATGAAACAGAGAGAGAGAGGCACTAGAATTTCGATTTTTCCTTTCTCCTTGGGCTTCGCCAAACTCGTATTCTCTTTGGCTTCCCAATAATATACTTCGCACCTTTTCCCAACGACAAGAGAACTTTGCACTTTTTCCCAGCTACATGAGATATTGAACTTGTGTGAGAGAATGATGCTCCAAATGAATTCGATGAGCTTGTACTTATAGGCTCCATGTGAGGTCGAATAGGGTCCTTAGGCCGACTTGATCTTCTTCTTGTTGTAAAATGTAACTAGGTTCGGTCTTCATAATGACATGTACTTGTGACTTTTGTAAATGATGTAAAGGAGAAAATAAAATTATTATTGTAAGGCTTGCTTCATGGGTTTCGAGCAAGAGATTTTATTTGTTAGTGGCTCCCATTGAGAGCCTTAGGATTTATCATTAGAGTCAAAAGAATTAATGTCATGTAGGAAGAGCTCTTCTTGAGCATGTGTCAAATATATGTAGAAGTCTATGAAGCCCTCCAACGACAAGCACAAGTCCTTCTCTTCATGTCGGCTTGCAAAATGAAATAATGTCTCATGTCGGCTCACTCAAGCTGACACACCCCTTCGGATGCTAATGTCGACTCATTATATGGACGAATGAATATATATATAAGGCTAGGGTCATCGCAGAAGGAACAATTCAGAAGCTCGAATCTCTGATATTTTCGGTGGCAACAATAAGTTCAGATGTCTAATTTTTGGAAACAGAATTGTGCGCATCTCTTTGTAGTCTCGGATGGATGATAACAATTCGGATGTATCTTTCTCTTTGTAGTTTCAGATGGATGGGACAGAGATTACAGTTTGGATCATACTCTGAATTTCGGGTAGTCAATTACTATGGCAAGTTCAGGATGAAGTGTAAAAGAGACAATGAAGATCCTTTTATGGCTAACTACAAAAATAAAAGATCGATCTATGAATGAATGATCTTTGTGCTACAGTTCAGACAATAGAATATAGTTCACAGTTTGGTGCTCTGAAATAGTCACATGTTCGCATCATAAAGGACCTACAGTTCAACATTATACCACAGTAATTCGGTTTCACAACAAAGGAGCATTCATTGCCATTGTTTGAAGAAGATCTTAGATGTTGGTTTTGGGGTAGTATCCGATGTGGTCTAGCCATGAAAATTGGTGGAGAGACTAAAGCACATGAGATAAAGCACATGAGATCTCCAAGACCCAGAAATAGTTTGGGCAGAATATAACCGGTTTGGGAGATATTAAAATAATTAATATTTTTAATGGAGTTCCTAAGTCTAAACTAGGAAAAATAAAATATTAATGGGTATTAATATAAAATTGGGTTAGAATGGTCCAAAAGTCATGGATCAAGCAAAATCTAATCTTAGCCGTTGATTAGAGATTTAATCTCGGCTGTTGATGGACCAACGAGAAAAGTATAAGAGGAGGCTTGAGGGTTAGTCGAAGAATACACTGAGAGAGATCAATAACTCGATTTTCTGGGGTAGGGTTTGCTGAGGAAATTGAGTGAGTGATCAAAGTTGCAGCTGAGGGGCAGTGAATACATAGCAGAGAGGCAAAGTTAGTACCAGGAGGATCAGCGTAGAGCCGGGAGAGGGACGCAGAGCTAGCTAGAGGCCACGTAGAGGCAACCAGGTGCTGCGCAGAGCTAGAGAGGGCTAGCGTGTGAGACGTAGAGGGTCCAGGCGCTGACGCAGAGGCTCCAGAAGCTGACGCAGAGCCTAGAGAGATTGATGCTAGGCCAGAGAGGCTGATGCAGGGCCTAGAGGTAGCGCTGGGAGCATTTCGTGGGACAGACTGAGAGCGAGAGAGATAGATAGGGTGACGCAGTCCCTATCAGAGTGAAGCAAAGCAACAAAAGCTGCATTGTTGCTGTGGGATCGTTCATTTGGTGTTTTAGCCGAAATATCTGTCTCCGATTGAGAGGTAATACTGCCGAGGGCATTCTCTATTGGGTGAGCCATTTATGGCACCTAGGTTGTATTCTGAAACTGCATAATAATAAAACCCTTTGAATAGCTGCACCAATTTTTCCACATTGGGTTTTTCCGGAGACATTAGTCCAAAAACAACGGTGTCACTTGTGTGCTTGTTTACTTTTAGTTGATGATTTGTATGTGTTGACAATGTACTTGTATTTATTTTCAATATTTACATGGTAAATAACTTGTTAAGTACTTGAACAAGTAGGAAGAAATAAATCAAATAGTACTGGAAGAATTTCTAACAGGTTAAACTTAGCAATTCCAACATGGTATTAGAGCATGGTTGCAGATCACAAGATAATTGAAGGCATCAGCCGAGAAGAGCAGTAGCAACAAAAAATAGCTATCTCGAGTGACAAAAGCTGTTCCTAGCAGAAAGTAGTAAGGAAGGGGTGACGTAAAGTGCCTGCGTCATCAGTTCTAGCCAGGAGGAGGATCAACGCAGTGGCAGAGAGAAGCAGACTTGACCTACGCAGTGCCCGATCATCTTTCTTGGCCAGGAAGGATTGACATTGTGGCCAGGAGGTGCAGATTTTGCTAGTGCTGGGATTGTGCAAAGCCTAGAGCCTCAGTTCTTCAAGTTGCTGAGGTATAGGGGGCTGCGGATAATTTACAGAGCGAAGCTGGTGGGGTACTATGGTCAGAACAATACCTAACAGGGCAAGACCAAGGAGGAGGGATTTCCAGAAAGGAAATCGAGACTTAGAGGGAGTCGAATCGAGGACTTCCAGGAGGGAAGTAAAGACTAAGAGGAGTCGGAAGAAGAGTAGAAAGATGGTAGTGAATGGGCTGAGAGATCAAGATAGATTGGACAGAGCTTCAAACTTCGTAGTCTAGAAGGCCAAGATCTTGTCCATTCTAGATAGGTATCGCATCAAGCACTTCTCCTTGAAAACGATAGCGATCCCAGTTGACTCAGATGACAATGAGAAGTACGAGGAGACAATGGCCAGGGCAAACTGCATAACCCTTGATGGGGTCAAGGATCATGTGGTGCCGCATATTGCTAAGGACATGGCAAATGAGATGTGGGAGGCCCTGCAGAAATTGTACCAGCATACTTATGTGCAGAGGAAGATGTTACTTGAAAATCAGTTCAGTCATACTAGATGCAGAAGGGAGAACAAATAGATGTCTTCCTCGATGGATTGAAGGAGATCCGTGATCAGCAAAATTCCATAGGGGCCACGCTCAGTCAAAACTGATGGTGAGGACCGCATTGAACGCAATCTTAGAGGATTGGGAGGTATTTGTCCAGAGCATACTGGGCAGGTCGAGGCTTCCAGATTGGGAGGAATTGTGGGCAGCTCTTTGTCAAGAAGAGATCAGACGGGTGACCAAGGCGGGGAGTAGCGGAAAAGGGGTCAGAATCAAGAAGGAGGAAGAAGAAGATGCGGCTCTCGCATCTGCGGGAAAGCAGGAGAAGATAAAGAAGAAGTACCTCTCCAAGGTCAAATGCTTCCATTGTGGGGAACTGGGTCACTATGCGAACCAATGTCCAAGGAAGAAGAGTAAGGGAGAGGCTTCTCAGACCAAGGCAGCGTCAGCGAGGGCGGAGAAAGAAGTGGAGATAGATGACGACTGTGTCATGAGTGCTCATGCACCACTTGAGAGGAAGTGGGGAGACATCGAGTTGTATTTAGACGGATTACAGACGATGAGGGGTAGGATCCTTGAGGTACCCAACCTCTTGGATTATACCTTGCTACGGGAGCCCCGAAGAGAAGTAGCAGGACTGGTGGATGTTGGTAGAGACAGATGCGGATGGAATGACAGAAGGTGCTACAGTGCAGGAGTCCCAGGATGGCGTGAGGCAACAATATGAGATGCATGGATTTGTTGTAGCAGCGCAGAGGTCAGTACAGGGAGCACTTGTCAGTGACAAAGGGAGCTTCAGCATCGGGAGTGTTTCTAGCCTAACAGAGATGTCAGAATTGGGAGGATCAGTTACTTACATCTCAGTAACTGAGTTGTAGTGCAATGGTTAGCAGTGGCAGTGGTATGGGCAGCATGATGCAGCATGATGAGAGGGGGTGCAGTGCAGATGCAGCAGTGGTAGTGGCAGGGCCATGGGCAACAACATGGATGTAGAGGGAGCTTCCGTACAGATGCAACAGTGGCAGTGACAGGGCCATGGGTAGCAGTTGAGGATGTAGCAGTGAAGAGGATGTTGGGCGGGGAGGCCTAGCATCAGCACAAGGACTAATGCTGGATGATTAGGGTGATACTCAGTGAGGAGTATTACTAGAGCACAATGCTCGCTAAGAGTGAGTGTTGATTTGGGGTAGCATCAGATGTGCTCTAGCCACGAAAATTGGTGGAGAGGGTAAAGCACATGGGATCTCCAAGACCCAGAAATGGTTTGGGAAGAATCTAACTGGTTTGGGAGAAATTAAAATAATTAATATTTTTAATGGAGTTCCTAAGTCTAAACTTAGGAAAAATAAAATATTAATGGGTATTAATATAAAATTGGGTTAGAATGGTCCAAAAGTCATGGATCAAGTCAAATCTAATCTTAGTCGTTGATTAGAGATTTAATCTCGGCTGTTGATGGACCAACGAGAAAAGTATATGAGGAGGCTTGAGGGTCAGTTGGAGAATACACTGAGAGAGATCATGAACTCAATTTTCTGGGGTAGGGTTTGCTGAGGAAATTGAGTGAGTGATCAGAGTTGCAACTGAGGGGCAGTGAATACATAACAGAGAGGCAGAGTTAGTACCAGGAGGATCAGCGTAAAGCGGGAGAGGGACGCAAAGCTAGCTAGAGGCCACGCAGAGGCAGCTAGGAGCTGCGCAGTGCCAGAGAGGGCCAACATGTGAGACGCAGACATAGAGCCCAGAGAGACTGACGTTGCGCCAGAGAGACTGATGCAGGGCCTAGAGGCAGCGCTGGGAGCATTCGTGGGACAGATTGAGAGCTAGATAGGGTGACGCAGTCCCTATCAGAGTGACGTAGAGCAGTAGAAGCTGCATTGTTGTTGTGGGATTGTTCATCAGGTGTTTTAGCCGGAATATCTGTCTCCGTCTGAGAGGTACTACTGCTGAGGGCATTCTCTATTGGGCAAGCCATTTCTGGCACCCATGTTGTGTTCTGAAACTGCATAATAATAAAACCCTCTGAATAGCTGCACCGGTTTTCCCACATTGGGTTTCTTCAGGGACATTAGTCCAAAAACAATGGTGTCACTTGTGTGCTTGTTTACTTTCAGTTGATAATTTGTATTTGTTGATACTGTACTTGTATTTATTTTCAGTATTTACATGGTAAATAATTTTTTAAGTACTTGAACAAGTAGGAAGAAATAAATCAGATAGTACAGGAAGAATTTCTAATGGGTTAAACTTAGAAATTCAAACATTAGAGATTAGTGACAATGGTATTGCTTTAGGATTTAGTGCCACTTTTGAAGAATAGGTTCTTATCATTATAGTGACTACAATGATCTCATATAATGCAAAGTAGAAGGAATCGAGAGAAAGTAATTGATAAGGTGGAAGAGGACTTGTGTCTTGATCTTGGAGTGGCTACTGGGTCAAGGGTTTTGGTCTTCGTATTTGTCAATTGGAATCTCTATAAGAAGAATTTGAGTGGGTCTTCCTCTCAAAGAGCGAGAGTTTTTGGCCTTCGCTCATAGCCTACACGCTGCTTCTCTTGTGTATTTATGTTCATGCATTGATTACTGTTTGAAGAAGAACACTAATAATCTAACATGAAGAAGATCCTAATCTAAATAAGTAAAAAGCATTCACAAGCAGTCACTAATAGAAGAGAAATCACCTAATGGCTAATGCCCTAGGTCGACATGGTGTGGAGGATGCATAATGTTGAAGAATCTAGGGCAATGAGGCTTCATGTGATTCTTCTTGACTTGATAACAATTTGTGAAGCACTTTTACAATTATCTTAGCTTGATCTTCTTCTTATTATTAGTGAGTGTGTTTCATCAAACTGCTATCAAAACTATAAAGACAAGAACGTAGGTGTTGGCTTTCTGCCACGGCCAAAACCTCTTTCTCTTAGAGAGGAAAACCCTTTGGTAAGTTTCTCTTATTGAAGCTTCTTATTGATCAATGCCAAACCTTAGACCCTTGACTAGGATGTCCTCCAAGCACAAGTCAAGTCCTTCCTCTTTTCTGCACTTGGTTCCCCAACAGATAGACTTCTTCCTTCTGGCACTTTGCTCCCCAACACATCACCCTCCCTCTTTGTTTCTTGTCTAGAGATAGACCTTTCTTGAGTGAGCCTTCTAGATGAGATGTTCCTCTTCTATCCTTTGCTCAAGTAGACTTCTTCTTTCGTTGACCAAACAAGATCTTTCTTGAGATATGGGTGTATGGCTGTACTGTTGTTCTGCTTTCTTAGTTTTCCCATGTGTGGAGGGTACACTTAGTGAATTAGGGTCCTTTCGCCTTTGCTAGAGAGAGAGAGTTCTTCGCTTGACTTGGGAGGCCTTGTAGGTCTAATATCTAGCCCAAACATCAACGAATCTTGCACTGAAATGCTATTGCTGTTATATCCGCAATCTGTCCTCCTCCTCTTTGCATGTGTGACTATTTCTAGCCCTCGAAACAATCCCCTACACTTCGGTCTTCTTCCTCCTTTCTTCGCTTGTCTTGGAGACCCTTAGACTTGCCTTTTCCCTTTACTTCTTCGACTTCCATCTTCGCTGATTTCAGAGCTTGCATTGTATGCTTTATGAGGGACTGGACAACGTCTATATATAGTGGATTGTCTCTCGTCTAGGCCAACATTCTGTCTTGAAGCTGACTTCACCATATCTTCACTATTTTCTTTGTTTTGCTTCATTTGGATGACGTTGCTACATGGGGAGGACTTGGACTTTGCTTGGAGGTATTCCTTTGACCTTTATATTATTTTATACATAGTGTAACATGCCCTCAAGGGGTCTTACATAAATACATTGACTTTTTGACTTCCTAGAATCGCTTAAACATGTGCTTGACTTAATTCAATGAGCAAGAAACTCATTGACAAATATCATAAAAATGATTTCTCTTTTCTTGAATAAATACAAAAGTCAAACTTACATTTATGAAGACCGAACCTAGTTACACTTCCTTCAACACATAAATCATATTTGACTCAATACTTAACCTTTTTACATGATTCAAAAGCCCAAGAAGTGTCTCTTTAAAAGTGCAATGACTCTATTGACTCAGAATAAATCCTAGAAGTCCTCAATGGGGACGTTGACCTAAAATAAGGTGACCCAAGCATGAAACCCATGCTTTAATAAGTACTAATAATAATAATAATAATAATAATTCTTTTCTTTATTCTTTTGACATGTACATACCATGATGACTCAAGTACATTAATGAAGACCAAACATAGTTACATATTTTAACACCCCTGTGATACCCCATGATGGTTGACATGTGTGTAGGGTGAGTGGTTCAACTTCCCCTAAGATTGGTGACATGTGTGTAGGGTGAGTGGTTCACCTTCCCCTACGATTGATGATATATGCATAGGATGAGTGGTTCACCTTCTCCTATGGCATATGAGCAGAATGAGTGGTTCACGTTCTCCTATGGATGCCTTAGCATACATCCTACCCATGTAGTCCAGAACTCATGGGAAGTACCTCTCATTTGGCCAATGAGTTGGGAAAAGAGGATAGGGACCATAGCACTATAGATGGACACATCGTGTACTGTCATACTCCCTATGTCCAGGATGTATGGTGTTCAACAACTTGATCTAGGATCAAGTTTGATTGGGGTTCTACCCTTGGAATGACTTTTGTCAGTGGGCAGTGGTAAGGTCTCTTCATTATCTATATCAGTGTTCAACAAAGCAGAGACAAGATGAAGAGATGGTACATGATGATGGATGGATTGGCAGGTGGAATTCTCCCTAGTTGAGAAGGAGTGTTAAAATTCGCAACTAGGGCCAAATTCCACTTTGGACAACTCATTTGATGGAGATGATGATTTCATTGAATTCCTCTTTTCGAGAGGACCAAAATCAACCTAAAGATGATTAAATTTGGACAAGTAGAAATGTGTTTTTGAATTTATGCCAACATGTGTAAATTGTCAAGGTCGGCCACACCATCATGTAGGTTCATGAAGCCCAATGGATATGTCTCTTGACCCTCAATGATTTGTATAAATATAAGAGACCTCCATGCTCATTTGGCACCTCACTCACTCACACATTCTTCTCTCTCATCATTTGATTGGATCGTACAACTTATTGGATATCTCTATTCCTCACACATGTGGCAACCAAAGGAAAAATTGCAGGATGAATTATAGGGCCAAAATTTCATAGACTGTTGCAGGTTTGACCAACGTTGACTAAGGGTGGTTTGACCTCCTTTCACTGCGGTTTTTGTGCTTGAATTTTGTTTTTGGCAGGCTGCATCTATTGGCACATGAACTGAGGCATTTTGTCGACTTTGACCGTAGACATAACACATGGTTGATCGCATGCCTGACCACAACGTTTCACTAGGTTTGATCGCTGTTTTCAGGACTGTTTTGGGTTGACTTTGACTACCTTATCAAGACGAGTTTGACTGGTTATGACCAAGTTGCTTTGAGGGAATTTTGCTGCTGCTTTGACCAATGTGACTTTCTAGTTAGGGCTGTTGATTGCTGCAGAAAGTTTCAGATTTGACAGTGCTGCTTTAATCATCATTTGACAAGTCAATTTTGACTTTATTGTACTCTCTCTCTGCTGAACATTTAATATAATAATAAGAAGAATTGATCAAAGGGTTTTTCCCATCTTGGGGTTTTTCCCTGGTATCTGCCAAATCTGGTGTCCTCTTGTCTTGGCTTGTCTTCTGCTTTTATTGTTCATGTTCTATCTACAGTTACTATCAATGTGTTTATGGTTAATGTGATAACTATTGGAAGTCTAAATTGGAAACTGTCATTGGGTTGCTAAAGGAACGTTGAAGTAATTGTGCTAAGCATATAACATACCATTGTTAACTAAAATTAACATGATCCAAGGCCCAGAGGAGGTTTTTCTCACCCTTGAGACGTGGGAGGGAAAGCACCATCATTAGAGCCCTCATTTCGAGCATTGTACAAACTTTTATTTCATTTGGAGACCCATGAGATTAGTAATTGTGCCCTAAACCCACTTTGGGACCCCACATGATGACTTGCATGGAAAATTATGGGCCATCCCCTAATTCATCTTTATCGGAGCCCTATCTCCCATCATGGAACTTAGAGGACTCAACGTGGGTCTCCAACGACCCTACACCATTATGGTGTCATCAATTCGGCTTGCATATGGATAGCTAATTCATAACTTGTGATAGCTACTTGGTCAACATGTGACCAAGACTTGTTTTTAGAACATTATTTTATAATTTTTGGGGCTCACTAGGCTAATTTGATTTGGAAAGACTCATATAAATAGAAGTGAGTCTCATTTGTGAGAAATCATCATCATCACTTGGATTCTTCTCTTGTAAAAAATATCACACTGTATCTTTGTAAGCTATTGGAGTTTCTTGGATACAATATGATATTTGGAGCTGATTTCGATCTTGCCTTGGAGCTACTTCTTGAATATGGATGGATATATTTCATGATTCTCTTGTAAGATCTTTTGTTAAGGAAGTCTTTATCTTGAAAATGACTAATGTATGTAATTGTTGCAACTAATGTAACTGCTATTGTGCCCTAATTTTGTTGAATTTTTTTTTGGAAGCTTTTTGGTTGGCTCTTGGATATGTTACTCATGGTAGAACATGCATTGGATGTTCCTAATGATGAAATGTTAGTTTTCTTCATGAAACTCCATATTCTGATTGTAGGTCACTGTTGAAGGCTGGTAGCTAGGGCATCAACTTTTGACCTCCTTGATGACACATTTGGCCAATCCAATGCGTGTAGGACTCCATAGCCCAAAGGACTAGGCACTAGTCTAAGGATTTTGGTGATCAAACTTCTCTTCCTACATATTTTTTTTTCTCCTAAATTTTGGTACCCTGAAGGCAGCGACTAAGCAGAGGCGAGCTCAAGTTCAACAAGACAACTTTAGCAGACATAAAAGGGGGGCGTGGTGGAGAATGAGGATGTTTCTGAAACAGGATTGCTCCATGTTTGGTGGGCATCCGCCCGAATTTCATCCATAAAATCCTTGCCCTAGGTGCTACTCTAAGAGGTAAAACCTAGGTGTTTCTCTTTCACCTTAAGGACTTCTTTGAGGGTTGTATGAGCTTTGTATTCAGTGGAATAAATCATAACAGACCCTTTCTCCTCCCTTGCCTTGACCTAGTGAGCACTTTGGAAGCATTTCCTCGCACACTTATTTATAAAACCCTAGGTCTAGTGGAAGCCTTTCTCAGTAAGAGTGAAGAGCCTTTGGAAGTGTTAAATCATTACACAGAGCTCCTCTTAGATGTTTTGTCTCATCTCTTGAAGTCTTGACCTTAGGCATACCTATTATCATTGCAAATCTCAAACCCTAGGTCTTGATCTTCTCACCCCAAGGTTTTATTTAGAGGGTGTGTTAGCTTCATTGAAGCATTGAGCCTTTATTGTGTCTCTCTTTGAATGGGCCTTGTGAAATCACTTCATACCTAGTTATTGACATATCCATTTCAAGTGATTCCATTCTTATCGGGACTTCTCCCATCGGTCAAAGTCCGTAAAGCTCAAGGGACCTTGATTGTGGTGACAGTGGGTCAATGTCTCATTGTTGTCACTTAGTCTAGTAGTTGTCCCTTAGTTTTCCCTTCCTTAGGGCCCTGCTAGATTGTGTGCTAACAGAACCAACCAACAAAAAGATAATTCAGTGGCAATAAATTAGCACTATTGTGCTGGATAAGATGAAGAGAGTGAGCCGTAGTCATAACATTAAGAGCAATAAAAGAGAAATAGCCATAACACAATAACTTGTGGAAGAGGTCACAATAAAGAGGGTGCCCTGAGGCAAATAACTTATTAAAAGTGATCTTCTTGAGTGAAGGATAAAATCATAAAAGTGAAGATTGGTATATCTATACACCATTGAAGAGGTAGGACATTATCCCCAAGAAGCCTTGGCTAAGTCAACTTTAGCCAAAAATAGCTAAAGTGATTAATGTTACAACAATGCAGTTAATGACAAGGTTGACTTGTGGTCTTTCTGAAGATTAAATGCGTAAGTTTAATAACGAGAAGGCCTTGGTTGAACAATGGCACTGAATAAAACTATCACTAAAATTGAATGAAAATAGAATATACTAAATAATAGAATAGAAATGACCAGAAAAAAACAACTCAGTTCCCAGTTTTTCAATTTGGAACACTCTGTTCCTTGTATACAATCAAGATTTTAATAATGGTTTACAGATATAACTCTAATTAGCGACATACTTTAGCGATGGGAACTCGACCAATTGAGCTAACCCTTGGGGCTTTGGGGTTTGGCTTTCCTAATAAGCCGATGGGATGTGATCCCTTCGGGTGAGTCTTCCTGAATATTTCCTGAAGAATATATATATATATATATATATATATAGCTTTGTAATTTTGGACACAGATAAGTAATTTTAGTTGTAATAATTTTCAATTTGAATTCTCGTACACAATCTGTACTGTTTTATTTCTTATTACTGAAGCAATGGTTTGTAATTCTCGTTGGTCCTTTTCTTCCTGAATTTGTAGATTTCTTGTCAATCTAGATTTGCAACACCTTGAAAATGATCAGATTGAAAAATCAATTAAGATAGGTACATTCTTGTGATAGTTTGAAATTCACTCTGATTTTGTTTATGTTCTTTTAGAACTAGTATTTTAGATTTCCAAAACATTATTCTACAGTTGAAATAAAGAAATGACCTTAGTTGGTTACTAGTTAATATTGATTATTAGCCAATTCTTTTCTGATTGTGATTCAGTCTATCTCCTGTGTTCTCCTCGCATACTCTAATAACATTCCTTACCAGGTTGTGGGTGATGTCAATGACATGTATGGTGAATAATTGTTTCTTAGTACCATTATGACTGTGGTTGTATAGAACATTTGAAATTGAAACTATCTGTGTCCACGAATGACTAGAAACGGGTCATTGGGACTTGAGAAGAGAACATACATGTGCATAACTAATTTCCCAGAAAGGAGAATAGGAAAGGACAAGTTATCTCTAAATCTTAATGTAAGTAACAATAAAGCACAGCTAGCTAAAGGGGTAGAAAAGCCTTATGCCCAATAATTATAGGGGAACTAATCACTCTCATCATATATGCCTGTGATAGAGATATCAAAAGCAAGAGCATACAGAATAATGTGTACGTGTGAATGGTCTGGGCTAATGGAGCCATGGGGTCAAATGCTGAGGGCCCTCACCATTCTACTGCTATAGTTATGTTCTTTAGTCTTTACTTGAATTCTACCTTTCTTTACTTTTCTTTTTTTATTATTGTTTTCTGCTTATGCTTATCTTCGATATATAATTTCACAAGGAAATGCATCCAGCACTCTCTGATTCAGTGAATTTAAATGTTTAGTTGTCTTCAGTCTCATTGACTGTTATTTTGTAATTTTAGGACATTGATACTACATCAATTTCTATCTTGATATTTTAAATTGCATAAATCCATAGAATTGCTGTTTATTCATCAATGATGCATTCTGTCTTTTCCCAACCTGTAAACAGGAACAGCTGGTCCGATTCTAAGTGTAGAGGCCTTGGAGAAAATGATGGAAGATCCAGTAGTTCAGAAGATGGTCTATCCGTAAGGATTTGAGACTAGGTTTAGCATTCCTTTTATGTCTATTAGTGTTCTCTGATGATATTTGGAGCATATTTTGTTCTTTTATGAATTCTTTCATTGCCATATCTTGTTTTGAGAATTGTAAAACATAATATAATATTTGATGAGATTGCATTTGTTATTTTTTTGGTACAAGTTATGCTGTCATTTATGTGGATAATAACGACAATATCATGCTATCTTTAAGGTAAATGTTTTAATGGTCTAAGTTATTTATTTCAACTGAGCTTGCTTGCAGGTATTTGCCCCAAGAAATGCAGAATCCAACTACTTTTAAATGTAAGCTTTTGATTTTTTGTTTTATCCATCCGTGGTTCTGTCAAATAGATTTTTGGAAGCTTTTTGAAAATATAGGTTTTATAGAATCATATTGATGAAACTGTAGTTAATTTATGAAGTTTGATGCTGTTTTTCTTTGTATGCAGGGATGCTGCAAAATCCACAGTATCGTAAACAACTGGAGGATATGCTGTAATATTCATCTGCCCTTTCATATTCTTCTAAAAATAAAAATAAAAAAGTGATCAAAACGCATACATACCTATATATATTTTTTCTGAGATTTTTTGTATATTTCGAATTGATGTTTGGCAAACCTGATGGAGGGTTGTAGGCATCCTATTATTTGTTGTTTTGGTGAAAGTCCTGTTGGAAAATTAATTTAGTCAGTTATTTTGCTATTAAAATCTAGTGTTTGGTGACTGCAATTCTATTCTGTATTAGTCTTTTGTGCTTGTTCATGTTAACTGCATTCTTTATCCCATCTGACCTAGCTCTCTTCTGGCTCGATGCAGTTCTTCCTTATTTGTGGATTCCTTTCATTCCACCATTCGCACCGATATAAACTTTATTTTTGATATCTATATTGCTTTTAATTTGAACGTATTTGCTTTAGCCTTTTTTTTGTAGTTATGCTGCATTGGCCTACTTTTTTATGGATATGATCTAATTTAGTATTTACCATCTACACATTCATTGAGCATGATGCATTCCTTTCAAATGCTTTTGTGCTGTGCTTCCTTTCTTCAAATTTGTCGAAAACAGTCTATTTTGTATGTTTCCTTGAGATAAGTGCTAACAACCATTGTGTGAGTGGCAATACAGTTCAAATTAGTGATGTTAATGTTAGTTTTTGTAGCATCGAATGTGTTCTAGCCACAAAATTTGGTGGAGAGGCTAGAATGCATTAGATCTCCAAGACCCAGAAATCGTTTTTGGAAATTCCACCTAGAAATGACTTAATTAAATTATTAACCAATTTTTTAATGTTTCCTAAGTTTAAACTTAGGAAATTTGGTTAATTAATCAATATTAATTAAGTCAAGGTGAGAATCATCTAGAAACTCACACAGATCGATTCCAAGATGATCCTAGCCATCCATTAAGTTCTAATCTTGGCTATTGGTGCTCCAACAGTGGATTATATGAGGAAGTTGATGGGCACTTAGAGAACACACTTGAGAACACCAACAGTTCGATTTCTTGGCAGATCGATTTTCAGAGTAGCAGGAGTCAGCTGTTGGAGAACCAGAAGGGGGCAGGGACAGTGAGGTTGGAGGAAGATTTGTAGATGTAGCGAGTGCATTTGCAAAGAGAAGAAGAACCATAGTGAGGCTGACGCACGGGCATTGCAGTAGCCTCTAATAGACAGTTCGATTTGTAGATTCAGGAAGTCGTTTTAGAGTTCCTGTGGCAGAAGAATTGCGCAGAGGCTAGGAAAAACGTTTCCAGAGTCAGTGGCAAGTAGAAGAGGCAGCACAATGTGAGATCCAAGCCGTACGATTTTGTGTCTACGCAGAGCCTACGTAGAGGGTGACGCAGGGCAAGGTGTAGAGTGTTTCAGAGGCCAGTTTTCAGTGCGAGATTTGGATGTGGGGTGAGGAAAATTCCTCACTAGATTTTTGCCAATATTTTTCTTTGTAGGATTGCTAGATTTCGACATCCAGATTGTACTCAGAATTTCTCACTACTGCATAAAAATAAAAACCCTCAGATGCTGCGCTGGTTTCCCCGAATTGGGTTTTCTAGGGACTTTTGTCCAAAAACAATGGTGTTAATTTTTATGTGTATGTGCTAGTATTTTTTCAGTTCCAACTCTATTTATCTTCTGTAGTTTTATTTGTGAAGGTTGCAGTGTGTTTATTTCGATGTTGCTGTAGCAATAAACTGAATAATTTATTTTTCCCTGAGGAAAAATCGTAATTTTCATTAATAAGTTGAAAATTACATATTGTAGATTCTTTAAGAAGCATATGTAGTAAAGTGTGGCAGTCCACCTTCACATGTTCTTATACAAAAAACCCCATAGGGAAGTCTGGTAATAATTACATAATTACAAGTCAGATATAGATATGTACATAAAAAAAGCTGTATTGGAAGAAAAAGTCTGTCTGTGAATTAAAAAACCATGAAATCAGGGCTTGTCTGCCCCCTGAATCCTCTGATCAATGTATGGGCGATGGAAATATAGGTAGAAGTTTGGTCCCCTCTACACCTGAATCAGCCATAGACCCCTAGGCTGGATCGAGGCCTCCTTGGATAATCAGTCGGAAACCTCTTTGCGTGCCCCGATGAGAGCGTTGTTGCGGCCATTGCACGAGACCTAGTGAGAGGAGCTGAGGGAGGGCGAACCGGTGCAATCACATTCCTTTTCTCCCGGACCTTTGCCTTTGTCTGATTGCTAGGTGCTCTGGGCATCTGCTTGTCTTGAGAACTAGTCTGGTCTGTCAATTTGATGCTTTTAGGGGTATTTTCCGGGGAGGAGGATGATCGAACTAGCGGACATTCCTTGTATAAGTGGCTCACCTTATGACAACGTCTGCATCTGAAGGGCACCCCTTCATAGTCAAGTATCTCGATACAGGTAAAATGCTTCCAAAGTAAAGTAATTTGCTCCTCCAAACCCTCCCTAGTGTCTAGATGGACTAGAATGCGGGCCAACGACATATTGCCCGAAACAATATAAGATTTGTCGTAATCCAGATAGGTTCCGAGAGCATTTCCGATGCGGATGAAGATGTCTTTAGACTAGAAGTGAAGTGGTAAACCCGATAAGCGAACCCAAATCGGTCCAGCCCCCAATTCTTCACATTCTAGGTCAAACATAGGACTCCACCGCTTGAGAAGGACAAGAGCCAATTCTATGTGCCAATATGTTGAGAGCACCCAAGATGTATAATCCTCACGCTGGAATCAGGGAGCTAACCACTCGCGCGAGAGATAGTAGTGACCGATGGTAGTTTTGAGAGTACCTGCCCCCATATTTCCTTGACCTAATCCCGTAATCTCGTTGTGGAGTAAGTGTGACCACGAACTCTCCCGACCAAAACCCTGTCTGCAGTGTCAATAACATCCCCCATCTGAAGCCCTTCCCCAAATCAGAGAGTAATGCCCTTGTTCCTGGCTTTTATGCACATAGACTTCTTCGTGGACTTGAAGGATTTGTCTGCTTGAGGAGCGGAGGAGGGCTCAGGGTGGAAATCTTGAACATCATCAGCCCTCGGATCAAAACCGCATGTAGACGGGCCAATAGAAGGGCCTTCGAAGCAACCAAAAGAGAGGGGAGCAATAACCAGATGGGATGAGGGTGCGGGATGAGATAGAGGGGCTCTAATAGGGGGCACCGAGGAAGGGAACAAATGACCTGGCTCTGAAGGAGAGTTGAGAGGGAAGCCATCAGAGGGGAAAGTAACATTTCCCGAAGGATAAGAAGGGGTAGTCAGGTCCAAACAAGTTGCCAGGAAGTGTATGGATGTCGGAGAAGGGGGAGGGTAATCAGAACCCGACCAGGGAATCGATTCTATAGACGAGGAGATGACTGATTGCGAGGAGCTAGGGTAGGTAGTGTAGGATGAAAAGCCAACCCTAGGGTTACCATCAGATGTAACCGAGAGAGCAGATAGCGACGCGAATGACAGGGGAGGAGTAGTAGTCCAGATGGGCACAGAATCATATGGGTCATCCGTATAGTTTACCGAGTCCTCCTCCATACTCGTCGATAGAAAGTGATGGGCAGAAGAGAATCGAAACCGAACTCGACGCCAAGTGCTAGAAGGTGCCAAAAAAGAGAATAATTATGTCCCCGAGTCTCTCGCAGAGCGAGGAAGGAGCACCGGTCTAGAGCCCCTTTCAGAAGCTGCAGGTGAATGAAACCCTAGCCGAAATTAGTGTCACTGCAGAGGAAGAGTAGACGCGCCATTAGTCATCATGATAAGTGTTACACTTAAAAGGAATTTGTTTATCACAATAAACTGAATAATTAATTTATCAGTTAGAAGAAATAATACCAATGGTTGCAATAGGCTTCTGCTTTAGGAATTTTCACTTGGTATTAGAGCGTGAGTAATCAACCGGGAAGCTCAGAAGCGGAGGAGAGAATTTTGCTGCTCAGAGGGAGCATTAGGCCAAAATTCCTAGAGGCTGCGCAATTCATTAATAGGCAAGCCTAATTGTCGGGGCGGAAGTTCAATTTTCAGTTGCAGGTTGGTAGAAAAGTCAAGTTGCCCAAGATTGTGATTCCAACAGTCAGAGGGAGTAGCAACAACTCAAATTTTCACTGAGTAGATTCCTTGGTTGGACGTAGAGGGTTCTGTAGCAGTAGAATCAACGTCGGGTGGAAGAGGAAAGTATACATATCAGAGGGAGGATTTCTCTTAGGGAACTTCGAGATTCAGAAGTTCGATTTTCCAGTTGTCGGTCGACAGTAGCTGTGAGTAGATTTCCTCACTCTAGAAGGGAGTGTGTGTAGCCATAGTTTTAAAATCGGAACTGGTGACGGAACCGGTCCACCTATCAAACAAGGTTTTAAACTGCAACAGATCAAACTGGGACTGGTCAGATCTCAATGAACCAGTCTTTAAAAAAATACATGATATAATTAGTTTTTAATGAAAAAAACTATTTTTAAGATTCCAAACCAAGATTCCAAACCAATAGAGATAAAATATGCAAAGTTTGCTCATCTATATACGAGGTAAAGGTGAATTTATCAAATTGGCAACGAGTGCCATACATATCAACAACATAATACATAATCAATGAGGCTCTAAATGGCCTCTAGAGTCCAAAAATAATGTTATAAGCTATGGGGTCAATGGCTTACTACAAGTCTACATATTAGTGATCAACATAATCACTCCTCATCATGTTCAAACTCATCACCACTACTCAAGGCAAGGGATCATCAACATGAGCTACATAAATAATCTGGTCGAGTGTTAGAGGACTCCTAAAACTCCTCTGCAACCTTAGCAGTAGTGGTAGTAGTAGCAGTAGAAATAGGCATCAAAACTACAAATCACTGATCAACATGATCACTCATGAAACTCATCATTGATTCAACGCTACTAAAAGTGGGATCATCAACAAGAGATACGCAAACATCATCTTGCTCAAAGTCTTCAGACTTGGATGACTCAACCTTATAATAAGATAGAAATTGAAAAAGTTTAACATGCCTAACTAGTGATTTTGGTTTGAGTGAAGGGTTCATCTCCTCAGCCTTATAATATGGTAGAAAATGATTAGCATCTCTAACCAATTATTTTCCTTTGAGTGAAGGGTACGTTCTTGATAAGACCATGGTGGAGGAGTTCAACAATTAATACCACCAACATCAACAAAGTTAAAAAATCAATGCCACCAACATCAAGGTTCTTAAAGGGCTTCGTTCTCTTGATCAAATGCCAATCTCATACCGTCATGCATGATAGAATCAAATGGAAACATTGCAAACCCCCATACCATGAAATCCTGAAAACCATTAAGTTTGTTGAATTTTGAGTGAACTCTAAAATTCTAGTTTCTACATATGTAATCCAATGAGGTCGAAACCAGTCTCAAACATCTTGAGTCATTTCATGGTAATGTCAAAAATTTAAGTAAAAGGATGAAATTGAAAAATAAAGGAAATGTCACTTTTACTTTAAGAATTTACCTTACCATTGATTGCTAGTGTTGCTAGGGTTGATATGTGTGAGGAAAATGAAACGGGAGGCATGCTTTTCTTAGAGGGGTTGATATTGGAGGGAAACAACCCCAAATTTCCCTCAAAACGACATCAAAACTCACAAAATTGCATTTTGTGGGATCTGTAGCTCGCTTGGCAATATACTGACCGATTTATGAAGGAATTGGCCGGTTTATGACCGGTCAGACCAAACAACCGGTGCGCCGCTTAGAAAACCGGGGTTTTCAACCGGTTTGATGGCTAGGGTTAATGGAACAACCAATTTGACCGATTTCTGGTTCAGACTGACCGGTTTTGAAAACTATGCGTGTAGCAGATCCAACATCCGAGCAGAGGGAAAGAGGGAGATTTTGGTTTATTTTCTTTAATTTTTGAGTTTAACAAATTTTGCAACTTTGGAGAGATGATCATACAAGATTGCCATAGGAGGCCGTGCATGTTAGCCAAAATGCAGATCTGGGTAGCAGATCGACTTCTAGTTGCCGAAGGCAGGTGCCAGAGGAAGTATGAGTTGTCCAGTGCGAGTTGCAAAGAAAGGTAGGGTCCCAGCCAGGGACTAGGCTTGCAAGGAGATGGTGGGGCACTAGATCCAGGAGGGAGCAAAGAGATTTCCCAAAGGGAGACCGAGACTCTGAAAAGGTCTAGTTTCAGGGGGAGCATCCCTATGGAAGCTAGTGCTTCAGGTCTGGGGAGATTAGATTCATTATTGCAGCAACAGTGCGGAAGCATTAGTAGCAATAGTATGAGTAGATCAAATTTCGCGATTTTGGCAGCCATACCTCCAGGAGTGAAGTGGGGTAACTTGGAGTTGTAGCCCCAGAGAGCTACAGATTAGGCAGGGTCCTTGAGAAGTCCACCTCATGGATCATTACCTAGTGACTAGGGCCCACACTATTCAGTAGCAAGATGGATCAGTGGCAGTTGATGTAGTCAGAACCAGAGTGACAGTTGCAGACACGTAGCAGTTAGATGCTGAGGAGCACAGTGCAGTGTTGACAACAGAGCAGGTGGCTCAGTGCAGAGTTGGAAACAACGCAGATTCTTTAGTGACAGTGTAGATGCTAGTAGCAGTCAGAGACTTGGGAGACAAATGCATCACACTGATCACAATTGATTCAAAATTTTGGATGCTTTTCAGTTGCAGTAGTTGCCATTGCAGCAACAATGGATGAGAGGGAGTTGTAGCGCAGATGCAGTGTTGGCAACAATATGGCAGTGTCAGCAGCAACACAGATGCAACATCAAAGATGCGCTGTGGTTGGTGTGTAGTGTGGCCAGACATCAAGGGTGTGATAGGAGGTGATACAAAGACAAGGTGTTGTGGTAGGTTTTGCAACACTCGAACACATTTCGCGCTAAGAGGGAGTGTTAGGTTTTGTAGCATCAGATGTGTTCTAGCCACAAAATTTGGTGGAGAGGCTAGAATGCATGAGATCTCTAAGACCTATAAATCGTTTTTGGAAATTCCACCTAGAAGTGACTTAATTAGACTATTAACTAATTTTTTAATGTTTCCTAAGTCTAAACTTAGGAAAACTTGTTAATTAATCCGTATTAATTAAGTCAAGGTGAGAATCATTTAGAAACTCACACAAATCGATTCCAAGATGATCCTAGCCATTGATTAAGTTTTAATCTTGGCCATTGGTGCTCCAACAATGGAATATAAGAGGAAGTCGATGGGAAATTGGACAACACACTTGAGAACACCAATAGTTCTATTTCTTGGCAGATCAATTTCCAAAGTAGCAGTAGTCAACTACTAGAGAACCAGAAATCGAAGCAGTGAGTGAGGAGTAGGCATAGTGAGGTTGGAGGAAGATTTCCAGATCCAGCGAGTGCATTTACAGAGAGGCAAAGGAGCCACAGTGAGGCTGATGTAGGGGCAACACAGTAGCCTCTAATAGGCAGTTCAATTTGCACATTCGGGAAGTCGTTTCAGAGTTCCGGTGGCAGAAGAAATTTGCAGATGTTGGGAAGAGCGTTTCCAGAGTCAGTGGCAAGTAGAAGAGGCAACGTAGTGTGAGATCCAGGCGGTGCGATTTTGTGCCTGCGCAAAGCCTACGTAGAGGGTGACGTAGGGCAAGCTGTAGAGGGTTTCAGAGGCTAGTCTTTAGTGCCGGATTTGTATATGGGGTGAAGAAAATTCCTCACTAGATTTTTGCCAGCACTTCTCTGTAGGATTGCCAGATTTCAGCATCGAGATTGTACTAAGAATTTCTTACTGCCGCATAATAATAAAAACACTCAGCTGTTGCACCTTTTTTCCTACATTGGGTTTTTTGGGGGACTTTTGTCCAAAAAAAACTATGTTAATTTTTATATGTATGTGCTAGTATTTTCTCAGTTCCAACGCTATTTATTTTCTATAGTTTTATTTGTGAAGGTTGCAGTGTGTTTATTTCGATGTTGCCGTAGCAGTAAATTGAATAATTAATTTATCAATTGGAAGAAATAATACCAGTTGCTGCAATAAGATTCCAGTTTAGGAATTTTCACAGTTAATTTCCTCAGGAAAGAAATTGAGGCAAGGAACTTGTTAGGTTTGCCATCATAAGATTTGCAACTCACCCCCTAATGTTGTAATGTTTGCTTTCTCAAGAACATAATTTGAAGAAAATGTTTTCTAGTGATGAATGGAATGTTTGTCCTTAGGTTCACAAACAAGATGGAAAAGACACTAAAAGGAAAGTTTTTGAAAAAAGTTTCAGAGATTGTGAAAATTGGCAAGTACCTTATTAAGGTGTTGTGGTTTGTGGAAGTGCAAAATTAGCCATGGGTTGCATCTATGAGGCAATGGATCTAGTGAAAGAGTCAATAAAGATAGCATCTAAGGTTGGAGTAGGTAAGAATAGACCTATTTGGGAGATCATTGATAAAAGAAGGAGCAATCAACTCCATTTCCCTATACATGTAGTTGGGTATTTTTTGAACCCAAGGTATCATTACAAAGCTTGATTGGGAAATTACTAGTCTAAGGAGGTCAAGGATGGGTTGTAAAAGTGCTAGGACTGCATGGTCATTGATGAATCTAAGCAATTGGAAATACATCAAGAGATCAATGCGTTTGGAGTGTAAATGCTTAGCAATTGACAAGAAAGGAGACACTAAAAGGAAAGTTTTTGAAAAAAGTTTTAGAGATTGTGAAAATTGGCAAGTACCTTATTAAGGTGTTGTGGTTTGTCGAAGTGCAAAATTGGCCATGGGTTGCATCTATGAGGCAATGGATCTAGTGAAAGAGTCAATAAAGATAGCATGTAACGTTGGAGTAGCTAAGAATAGACCTATTTGGGAGATCATTAATAAAAGGAGCAATCAACTCCATTGCCCTATACATGTAGTTGGGTATTTTTTGAACCCAAGGTATCATTACAAAGATTGATTGGGAAAATCAAAATACTAGTCTAAGGAGGTCAAGGATGGGTTGTAAAAGTGCTAGGACTAGTGGAATACATGTCGTTGATGGTCTAGCAATGGAATACATCAAGATAAATGATTTGGATGTAAATGCTGAGAAGACAAGAACATAAACAAGAAAAAGATAATGTATTATATATATGACTTGAATGATGATTACAGTGGTGGAAGGCCCTGACTTAAATACAACCTAGGAGCCATTACATGAGGGGGCATGATCTTTGATCATGCCCCTTAGTTTTGAAATTAAATTAAATAAATTTATACATAACATTGCTTTCCTCTCAAAAGAATGCTTTGTCCTCAAAGCATAGGTAATGAAGGATGTTGTTGATGGAATGCTTCGGTCTCCCATGAGGCTTCTTTTTTTGGTGGGTCCTTCCACTTGATTAGGTATTCTTTGATTACTCGTGATCACAACTCTTTTTTCCTAACGGTGATGAGTCCTTTTAGTTCTAAAATGATCTTCCCTTCATCATCTAATGTCAGAAGTGTTATCTATGTCACTTGGAGTCTTCCAAGTGCCTTCTTAAGGCAAGATACATGGAACACATTGTGAGCACGACTTTTATCTGGAAGGCTTGAGCTGTATGCTACTTGGCTGATCTTTTTGTTAATTTGGTATGGTCCATAAAACTTTGGTGCCAATTTGTTTTTTCCTTTCTGCTTTAACGATGATTGCTTGTAAGGCCGAAGTTTAACAAATACCCATTCTGTTAGAAAGTCACAAAGGAAGAAATATTTTCTTATTCTTGATAATTACTTGTGATGTTTCTTGTTATTACGATTCTTTATATCTTCTTTCTTTTAGTTCATCAAGCAAGTACCAAAGCAGCAACACTTGAAACAATAAACACTAGATGTAGGCACTATGCCAGGTTAAAAACCCTCTTGAGGGGAAAATCTAGTCAAGAAATTCTTTCTTTCAATAGTATTCTTTGGGACTCTTGACCCTAGACAAAGACTAGACCTTCCCTCCACACCAAGTCTGCCTTCCAGATTTGCGACCCCTTCCAACAACTTCGACTAGACAATAGCTTCCGACAACAACGAAACTTAGGAGATTTCAATCTCCCAATCCAGACCACAAAACAGAGAAAGAGAGGCACCAAAATCTTGATATTTCCTTTCTCCTTAGACTTCCCCAAACTTGGATTCACTTTGGCTTCCTGGCAATAAGCTTCGCACCTTTTCCCAGCTACAAGAGAATTTCACACTTTTTGCCAGCTACAATTGAAATCGAACTTGTGTGAGAGAATGATGCTCCAAATTAATTCAATGAGATTGTATTTATAGGCTCCATGTGAGGTCGAATAGCGTCCTTAGGCTGACTTTATCTTCTTCTAGGCCGATATGGTGTGGAGGATACATAAATCATATTTGACTCAATATTTAACCTTTTTACATGATTCAAAAGCCCAAGAAGGGTCTCTTTAAAAGTACAATGAATCTATTGACTCAGAATAAATCCTAGGAGTCCTTGATGGGGACTTTGACCTAAAACAAGGTGACCCAAGCATGAAACCCATGCTTTAATAAGTCACAATAATAATAATAATAATTCTTTTTTTTATTCTTTTGATAAGTACATTACATGATGACTCAAGTACATTTATGAAGACCGAACGTAGTTACATTTTCCAACACTCCCTCTTAATTAGGGAGGTATTCATGATGTACAAATACAATGGAAGATCTCAAACTACATGAACCATGAAGAAGTTTAGGCACCGCTATTCCATGGGCTAGATTCCTGACCAGGGAAATCTTTCCAAGTGGTCTTTCAACAATCTAGGCATCGTAATGCCACAGACTAGATTCTTGACCAGGGCAATTTATCCATGTGGTCTCTCAACAATTTAGGCACCACAATGCCACGAACTAGATTTTTGACCAGGGCAATCTATCCATGCGGGAATAATCTGGATTCAAGCTTTCAACCCCTCTAGGTACCATCAGGCTTGCTAATCATCAACCCATACATCCAAGTACGTGTCAAAGCTGAACGACCAACACCTTTCCAACTTCCGGACGCAGACATCAACACAAAATGCCAACCAAATGTCTTCCCAGGCAATGCTTCACTCACAAACCCTCAACACCCCTTGATCCAGCAGATCAGGGATGACCAATCTCTCCCAATCAAACTGATTGGTAACCAACATGCTATCAAAACTTCCATGAGATTTACCTATGCAAACACAACCCCATTTAATAATATACTTTCACATGTACATAATCACATATAAATGTCTGGGGTTGTCCTAGATGTTGCTCCTCAACTTAGTAGGACTATCAATCGAATCTTAGACAGAAGATTCCTCAATCATATACTTTCCTTTCCTGCTTTTCATGCTGCAACATATCCTCCAAAATTTAGTAATCGAAACCAAGCTATGCCCTCCCAGTCAACTAGGAAGCATCTCTTCATCCAGACTCCCTCTTAATCTTAGGGAAATCATTCTTATGCATGCTTCCATAGGGAGATCAACTTCTTCTTTTCGTCATTGGAGAATCTTTCCTGGCTTCCAATCATTTCATGAGAGTTATTATCATCCTTATCATGCTTGTTAGATCGAACATCTTCACCAAGTTGAAGATTATGTACTTGCACAACTTAGATAGCAAGTACAACCAAATCTATAGAAGCATGAAGTTAGCCATATTAGAATCACGAAAGCATTTCAACTTTATACATATCAGATACCCAGAGTTAATTACAAACAAGAGACATATGCTCTTCAACATCTTGCTAGGGACTTCGTCATAAACCGTAGACTGTTTCACAACAACTTTCATTTTATCTAGGGTTTCAATGTTTCTTCCCAAGGTATGACATACCTTACTTCAACATATAGCAAACCCTTGAAACAATTCAAACAAATATAAAGCATCTAACAACCTTTCAAAATTCATATGTTTGACTTGTCACTAGAAGTTTCATACAAATCCTAGATTTCATACAAAAGAATCAATCACAGCGTAGCCATTAACATGACAAATTCTCACTAGGGTTAGCTGCAAACCCTAGATTCCTGATCAACCATCAATCCCAACCAAAACTCAGATTTCAACAATCTTACACAAATCTCAAATTATCATATTGTCATCATACATTAGAGATTTTTACTTCAACTAAGGTTCAACTCCAAAACCCTACAATTCCATTTTCACAATCTCAACAATCATTAAATAAATAGATCTCAGATTGTTATACTACTAGGATTTAGCTGTAAACCCTAGATTTCCAAATATCATCATCCTAGAATCTTAGACAAGGAACTCCATTAAATCCTAAAACTTATGACCATCAATAACCAGTTCAACACACATATCTAGGAATTCATAAGCATATCATATGTCCAACAATATTAATACATCTGACTTAGACCAAGCTACAGTTTCAACCAAAAGGACATATCTATATATGCCTAGATTTCATCATGCAAGCACATTTCATATCATGTGTTAGTCAAACCCAACTTCACAAAAATATCATATAAGAGTTAGACATACAAACTTGATTAGACCAAGGTTTGATCAGACAAACACACCTTTACCAAGGAAATCATTTCTAAGACATTATAAGGGTCTTGCTTACACATTCCACCAAACCCTAATGAGCTAGGGTTTCAATGCAGAAACATAGCAAACCCAATATTACCAAAACTTCAAAGACTCAGGATTTTAGACCTTATCATTCAACCCTAACAAGATAGATTTTCTTGATTATACGAAAATCCCAAACCTTACATCATCAATAAGGACTTCAAACAACATTTCATAATAGCCCTAAGCAACTTAGGGTTTTAGACATTCACATTATCATACCCTTAGGTTAGGGTTTTCCAGAACCTATCTAGGGTTATACACAATCAATTAAGAATATGATTGGGGAGGGTAGATTTATCAAGTGACGAATCACCCAAAACAAGAATCACTATGATTCAATATAGCTAGACATAACAATGTTAGTAATAGATTATCAAATGAATAATCCTTTCAATATAAATAAATCAATGTATTTAAAGCATACCTTTGTTCCTTGACCAACCTTGTCTTGACAGGTCCTCTTTCATACTCCTTGCATATGTTTTTACTAATCAAGACAATAGAGGGAGAATGGTGATTAGTATTTAATATAATCAAACCTAAATGAATACATGAACCCAAAACTGAAAGGAAATGAGTTACTTATTTTAGGGAGTTGTTGGGCCCCCCCTCCAAAGCTTGAGGGATAACTACAAACTTATAACAATAATAGAAATGTCTTTTCCAAAAGATATGTTAAAAACCTATAAATTCTAAAACAAATAAAACAAGATATCTAAAGCTAGAAGCAAAGGACTTAGTAGTGCAAGTCCCTAATGTTAGATTTTTCGGGCTTGGCTTTCTTTGAGTCTCCTTCCTCAGCAAAGTTAGCATGATCTCTATCTCTCTTCTTATTCTTTGGATTGTCAGGGCAATCACTCTTGTAGTGACCCTTCTTATGGTACTGATATAATTCTATCTTGGACATGTTAGCTTTCTTCCTTGGTCCTTTCGATTTCTTTCCTTTATGTTGAGAAATGTCGACGTTTGATACTCCTTCAGGATTGACAACTAATGAGATCCTTAATTCTTCCTGATTGCAGGCAGTCCATAGTTCTTCAAAAGTCGGAGGTTCCTTCCAATTGTTAAGACCTACAACAAATGCACACCAAGAGGATGGCAATAATAGAGCAGTGATCACGAGTTCTTTGTCTGGAACAATTTCATCAATGGCCAAGAGATCATCCCTGATTCAAGCTATCTTCACAAAGAAATATGCCATAATGTCTTCTTTAGTCATCTTTGTGGTCCTTAGCTCATTCTTCAAACTTGCTACTTGACCAATGTTCTTAATAGTAAATAACTTCAACAAGGATTCATACATTTCCTGAGCATGATCAATGTTAGCTATGAATGGGACAAGGCTGTCCTTTATTCCTTCTACCATCAGAGTCATGGCCACGAATTCTAGTTCCCTGTATTTCACTTCGTCAGCATCACTGGAATCCTCTATAGGCTTCTTTACTTTTTCTTTGATTAAGTCCAGTAGCTTGTTCTTTTCAAGGATTATTAGGTCAATCCTCTTCTTCTAGGACCTGTAATTAGAGGCCCCTTCAAGTTTGTTCTCTTCCTTGATTGTGTTAGACATCTTCCTTGAATATAGTAGACTCCTTCCCTGAGATAGTCCCTTTGAATGGTTCCTTGATCAAGTGCTTGAGACTGCCTTTTTCTTCCTTCTTCACCAAAGCTCCAAAACCATGATAGAAAATCAGAAAGGAAGAAAGATTTTCTTATTCTTGATAATTACTTGCGATGTTTCTTGTTATTACGATTCTTTATATCTTCTTTCTTTTAGTTCATCAAGCAATTACCAAAGCAGCAACACGTAAAACAATAGACACCATATGTTGGCACTATGCCAAGGGAAAACCCCCTTTGAGGGGAAAACCCCCTTTGAGGTGAAAACCCAATCAAGAAATTCTTCCTTACAATAGTATTCTTTGAGACTACCCTAGACAAAGACTAGACCTTCCCTCCAATGTCAGAAGGTTCGTCGAACTTTAACCTTGAGGTTTGAATTTTGGCGAACCTTTAAAAAAATTTGAGGTTCGTCGAACCTCATCGAACCTCATAGCCATTGATTAAGTGCATAGATCAAAACTCATAACCTCATGTCACATCTTAAGCTTGTAATTTATCCTTATAGTTTCCATGTCCGTGATAACATTTTTGATGTTTAATGATGTTGATTTCTTACTATTTTATCCTATAATTCGTTATATATATAAACCTAATGGCGAACTCAAACCGAACCTAATCATTGCCGAACCCGAACTCGAACCCGAGCCATGTGACATTGCTTCCCTCCACACCAAGTTAGCCTTCCAGATCTTCGACCCCTTCTAGCAACTTCGACTAGACAACAACTTCCGGCAATAGACAGCTTCCGGAAACAACGAAACTTAGGAGACTTCGATCTCCCAATCCAGACCACGAAATAGGGAGTGAGAGGCACCAAAATTTCAATTTTTGCTTTCTTCTTAGACTTCCCCAAACTCACATTCACTTCAGCTTCCCGACAACAGACTTCACACCTTTTCCCAACTACTAGAGAATTTCACACTTTTTCCCAACTACAATAGAAATCAAACTTGTGTGAGAGAATGATGCTCCAGATGAATTTGATGAGCTTGTATTTATAGGCTCCATGTGAGGTCGAGTTGGGTCCTTAGGCCGACTTGATCTTCTTCTAGGCCGACATGGTGTGGAGGATACATAAATCATATTTGACTCAATACTTAACCTTTTTACATGATTCAAGAGCCCAAGAAGGGTCTCTTTAAAAGTACAATGACCCTGTTGACTCAAAATAAATCCTAGAAGTCCTCAATGGGGACTTTGACCTAAAATGAGGTGACCCAAGCATGAAACCCATGCTTTAATAAGTCACAATAATAATAATAATTTTTTTTTTCTTTATTCTTTTGATAAGTACATTACATGATGACTCAAGTACATTAATGAAGACCGAACATAGTTACATTTTCCAACACATTCCCCAACTTCAAGTTCTCTTTCTGTTCTGTTTTGGTCAGCTTGCTGCTTCATACGATTTCTTGCAATATTTAGATTTTCTTCTCTAGAAATTATTGAGTTCAAATTTTAAGTTGATTGTTCTGAAACTTTCATTAAGTATGAGGATTCCTTAATACTTTGTATTGCGTTTTTTTTTCCTGTTACACAGAAATGGCATGAGTGGAGATGCTGCATGGGACAACCGAATGATGGAATCATTGAAAAATTTTGACCTTAGCAGTCAAGAGGTTAAGCAACAATTTGGTATGTTATCAATCAGTGACTTTCATTATTTAGACTTGGCAAATCATGTTATGGTATTTTTAATTTTATATAATATTTTCTGTAAGATTCCCGCTTAGAACCACCCCGAAATATCACTGTGTTTTCTGAGTTTTGACAAGTTTTCAGTGAAGATTTTCATTAAATGCAATTAGCAGTATACTGCTGTAGATGTCTTTTGATATTTGGTATTTAAAAGCGTATGAATATTGAAAAACAAATAATCAAATAATAGCTCAACAGCTGACAAATACAAAATAAAGGCTCTCTAGCACCCTTTCAACAACAGAATGATGCTAGTGTTAAATCAATCATTTGACACATAGATAACATAAGAGGCATAATCATTCTTTGACTGAACAATTGAAAGATTACACAGTACAAAGATCAGAGGAACCTGGTCTCATTGAGCAGCCCATGAATAAGATGTATACAGGCCCACATCACTATACTTCAGCAGCCACAACTTCAGTGATACGATGACCAGGAGATATACATGTATGCTCAGCCACTAATGATCAATGTTGCATTAATCGTTACCGGGATAATATCGGCGCGAGGAAACAATCGGAAAAAATTGTAATTATCGGGAAATAATCGGAAATAATTGGAAATAATCGGGAACAAATCGTTTGGTACAAAAATATTCTTTTTTTTTTTTCAATTTTTTTAATATCTAAACCATCTACAACAAAAAATAAATACATTGACACATAAATATGATAAAAGAACTAATATATAAGATGTTTAATATCATTTCCAGTGCTAAAATCACACATAACATTGAATCATGTCTTGAATAGTAAGTCCCAACTCCTGAGTCCCAACTCAGCCTCAAAATATCAACAAAAAATATAATAATGTATCTCATCATGTCATAATGTCATATACAATAAAATGAAGAAAATAACTAAAATCTAATGCTATTGATTTCCTCTGCCCCTCTTGCAAGAAAATGCCACAACTTTCCCTTTCCCTCTAGATGTAGATGCTGGTGCTGGTGGAGTTGGCAGTGGAGTCTGAGAGCTCTAGAATCTGAAGAACTAGAAGTAGGAGCTATAGGAGGTAGACCACATCCTCTATTGGTGGCAGGGGTAGCCCGAGCAGGTGGTGTCACCTAGAAACATTATAATTTTCCAATCCTGAAATCCTGAAAAATTAATAAGTCTGCTGCATTTTGAATGAAATCTAAAATTCTACTTTCTCCATATGAAATCCAGTGAGGCTGGAACCACTCTCAAACATCCTGAGTCATTTCATGGTAATGTTAAAAATTTAAGTAAAAGGATGAAAATGAATAACATATCAATACTAGGGCCTAGACTTGATCATTAAGCTACCCCACTCAAAAATTATTTGTTTCTTAAAAAAAAATTGCATTTCGAACATTTAGCATCCCTTATAAAACCTCGTTGCCCCTAATGTGCATATGATTTCATAAAAAAACCAAAAAAAACATTTCGAACATTTAGCATCCCTTATAAAACCTCGTTGCCCCTACTTTGCAAATGATCTCATAAAAAACCAAAAAAAAACATTATAAAACTTCGCTGTCGGAGACCCCCACGATAATTTCGATTGTTATCATTTATCGCGGTAATTTCAAATTATCGCGATAATTTCATAACAATCGGCCAAAAAAAATTTCCCGCAATAATTTCGTGTAAAAATCGCGATAAAATCGTTGTATCAAAAAAATCGCGATAATTTGAATTTATTGCAATTTTCACAACACTGCTAATGATAAATCTTCACACTAAGCCATCGATAAAAGACACAGTGAATACTCTGCATAAGAGGACTGATAAGCACGGTAGAGTATAGGCCTGATAAAAGAATATATTTAAATGTCTCTAGCTAAAGTAAAAACGCCTAGAAATGTTATTTTTTGTAGCATCGAGCATGTGTTCTAGTCTCGATTGTGTCAGAGAGGCTAAGGAACACAAGATCTACAAAACCCATAAAAGGTTTTGGGAGAAAACACATAGAGACCACTCAATTGAGTTAATTGATCAATAATTAAAAAATTGTTAAGTCTAACTTAGAAAAATTGATTAATTAACATCAATTAATTGAGAAAGATCGAGAAAGCTCTAGAGACTCACATGGATCGAGTCTGAGATGATCTTAGCTGTTGATAACGATTTAATCATGGCTGTTGGTGATCCAACGAGAGATTATAAGAGCATATTCATGGGATGAGGAGATGACAATTGAGCAAGAGGGAGAGCGAGTTCCTTAGGTAGATCGAGCTATCCAATGTAGTGATTCAGCAGGAAGAAAAGTTTGAGCCAGAGAAGGAGAGCATCAGCGATTGAGGGAGAAACAACAGAGAGGCAAGAGGATTTTCATAATGCCAGAGAGCCAGCAGAAGGAAGGCCAAAGTATTCTGCAGAGAAAGCCGTCTCGGTGGTGCGAGTTAGCTAGGAGAGGTTCAAATCAGTTGTCGGAGGCTAAAAACACATTTTGGAAGGCAGTGCGAATTTTTCCTGTGGCAGGAGAAGGCTAGAAAACCAGTTTTGGAGCAGTTCCAGAGGCTGTACAAGCTGCATAGGCCAGGTGTGTGAGCAACCAGTTTGGCAGTGTGAGCGCCAGAGGGAGGCTCATTAATTTTGTAGAAGGGAGAAATTATCTCCTAAATATTTTGCTGAGATTATTTGCTGGGGGATTGCTAGTTTGGCATCCAATTATTGTACTCAGATTTTTGCTTTTGAATAATAAAAATAAACCCTCATCTGTTGCAATGGATTTCCCTTCGGGGTTTTTCCGAGGACTATTAGTCCAAAAATATTGGTGTCATTTTTATTATGTGTGCATCTATTTTTTCAGTTCTAGCATATTTTTAGCTTCCGCATAATTTATTTGTGAAGAATTGCAGTGTGATTTATTCAGTATTAATTAGAAAATTAATAAACTGCTAACGAGTTAGAAGAGTAAATTCCAGGTGCTGCAATACAAGGAAATTTCACATGGTATCAGAGCAATATTGATAAGATTAGAGGCTCAATAGCGAGAAGGAGAATTTGTGCAGGTTCAGAGGGAGTTATGAGCACGAATTTCTCAGATATTCGCAGACCACCAGGAAGTGCGAATTCTAGAGGCAAAGGGTTCAATTTCTAGATTCGGGCTGGAGGAAAATTCAATCAGCCTTAGAAGAAGAGTTTGCAAGCAGTGGATTTGCTGGATAGAGGATGTTGGTGAACCGATCGGTGATTTCATTGAGCAGATTTGGGCGCAGTTGATTTGCAGCAGCAAATCAGCTCTAGGTGGAAGAGAAAAGCACACGAATTTATGCTAAGGATGTCTTCAGTATATTTCTCATATTTCTCAAGTATGGTTGCAGACAAATTTGACATTTAGGAAGCTACAGATTTGTCTTCTAGATTGGAGGACAAATTTGCTCAGATAACTTGCCTCTCTAGCTCAACTTCACATGGAGTTTGGTATATAGATAGTAGAGCATCAACTCATATGGCAGGAGTTATAGATAGTAGAGCATCAACTCATATGACAGGAGTTAGAGAATACTTCTCCAGCTACAAGGAAGAGTAGATGGACTTCCAGATTCAAATGGGAAACAAGAGTAAATGTACTTTAGTTGGAGTAGGTACCGTCGAGATTCAAAGGGAGTTAGGATCAAGCACTAGTGTTATAGATGTGTTGCATGTCCCTAGCTTAGGTATGAACCTTATTTCGGTATCCCAACTACATGATGTCCACTTTGTAGGGAAGGTGTTTATCAAACACCAAATCTAGAAGAAGGTGAGACAAATTTGAGTTCGTAGCAACAGATTCTACAAGTTGCAGCTCAATTCTCCAAAGGCACTAGTTAGCAACAACAACAATAATTGCAATAGTAGTGGGAGAGACATGACTGAACTATGGCATAGGAGAATGGGACATTTACACCCTAGAGCACTTACGATGCTCAGCGAGACAGTAATAAGTGTTCCAGAATTGAGCACAGAACACGATGATGTGTGCAAAGGGTGCTTGCTTGGGAAATATGCTAAGGAAACATCCACAAGAAGTGACAATAGATTAGATGGTGTGTTACAACATATACACTCAGATATTTGCAGTCCTATGTCCACCAGATCTCTTAGAGTGTATGATTACTTCGTCACCTTCATCGATGACTATTCTAGGAAAACCTGGATTTATTCTTGAAGACCAAGGATGAGGTTTGTTGTAGCTAAATCCTGCAAGGGAGGACAACATTTTATTGGGGCTCATGATATCACACGATAAATTTTTTATGATTTCTGTTTTCAATTTTTTTTTGCATTTGGCAAAAATTTGGGTTTTTAAAAGAGCATTCTTATTGCTTTCAGCCTCTTATGCAGAAATGTGTTTTTATAAAAAATGTTTGGCTCGAAGGCCCAATCTCCAAGTCCCTCTCCTATGCTACATTTATGACATCGAAGTTCACTAATTACCAAGCCAAGTACGAGTCACAAAGGAGCTCAACACATAAGGTGCCAAACTGAGGGAGGAGCCCACGACTATGTGGGAGGAACATTATATGTGCCTAATGTGTCGAAATATTGTTGGAGCATGGGCGCATATAAACATCAACGATATTCTTCACCCAACCAATGTGGGATATTGGCTTTTCAAGGTGCATATAAACATCAACGAAATTCTTCAGCCAACCAATGCGGGATATTGACTTTTTAAAGTGCATAAATATATATTAGACATGGTGTCGAAATAAAGATATAGAATGGTTGCACATTGAAATTTGAAACTGGGCTTGTCTAAGGTTCTACTCTGTTTTGTGTTTCAACACTGTGGGATTCGAAAGCTTCATGGATCTCAGGAATGACAACATCGAAGAAAGTTGAAGGTGGCAACGTATCAGTAAAGGAATCATATCTTTATATATAACTCACCACCAAAAAGAGTTGCAAAATCTGTGGAGATGTGTCAAAGAGATTCGACGATTTCACTTAAATATTTTATATTTTAAAGTTGTAGTAAGTGCGCTTAAAAGTGGTCAAATCTCATACATTTCCAGCGGCAATTGTTATATTTTTGTTATTCCAAATTTCACTTGGAGTGTAATACCATGCGAGATATTATTACTATATCTCTTTGGAATGTTTTTTGCTGCAAAAGGCTTGTTATGGCTCAAAAAGCCGATGCAATTCCCGAAAACTGGAAAAAGGCTGCAGTATGTGCATTCGATGCTGAGATTTTTTCTATCCATACAGGTCCAGTGGAGGAGAAGGATTGGTATCAGATGGAATTTCCAAAAGACAAGGCTCTCATCTTAAACTTTTCGAAGAAAAAAGGCATCGGATTTATCTTTTCAGCTGGAGGGAGCCAATAGAACCTGAAGTTGCTATAAAGAGATTCAAAGTGCCGACCGATTCACTAATTTATGTGGAGATTTTCTTGCAGAAAGCTCAGATATTACTGTGGGAACCAATCTCACGCTTCGAAGGTTAGTGATGATGATGATAGTAGAGGTTGTATCTTCTACAGTAGTAGTCGATCCAAATTAATCTGTCCAGAGTTTGGGTTCTGTAGACTGACCTAAAATCTTTTCGAAGCATGAATTGTCAGTGGCTTGTAGAACATACTTCTTATGACATGGTTATTTTAACTTCTCAAGAGAAAGAGTGCAAGTTTGGAGGTGTTTTAGAAACACCATGGAAGGAATTAAGCAGTGAGGCTAATATTCTAGTTTATCTGGTTCATTTTGATGATTTTGAGTCTCCAGAGGATCATCAAGATGGGCAAATACAATCCTCCAATGAATCCTTGTTGGATTTCAGGAATGATGAGCAAATCCATGTTACTAATGAAGTGCACAACATTAGTCATGCTACATAAGAGGAGGGATTGGTTGAATTACTTAGCAACTCTGAACAAACCCAAGGCCCATCACTAATTTCTTTAGTTGCTGTTGCAGAAAGTGGGTCTACTTGTACTGTGGAAGAAAATACTTTATTGGATTCCAAGGTAATGGCTATGCTGTTGATCAAAACTAAATCTATTAATGTTATAATGATACAGTGCAAATTGCAGTAGCATAGCCAGGGAAGCCTAGATGAACTGCAGGTCAACAGAAGTCAAAGGTTTATAATTCTTGCAGGTGCCCAACAAATCAACGACTAACATCATTTCACATTTCAGATCAGCAAATTGTAATGGGTCAACATGCTCTGGAGTTTAAAATGGGTGAGGGTGTCGCATAGCTGTTTCATCAAACCACCATCACTGGATCTACGATCTAAATTGATTGCGCCACCCCTCACCTCGATTTACCAAAACCACGATGAAGGGTGGCGCAAAATGGTTTCTGGTTTTTTCAAACCACACATGATTTCTGATGCGCATAATGACATCCACAGACCCACTCTTATTATTCATATTTAATGGTTTTATTATTATAGTGTTAAAGTGTGGGTCAAATGAAGAGCCCGATGCATGTAACGTAATATAAAAGGGACAAGTCTTTAAAAAGGATTTAGTATTAAATATTATTTTATATAATATTAAATTCATTAGTTTGGTAATTTTTATTATATATTTTCCAAAAAAAAATAGTTTGGTAACCAGAAGGATTAGTTTCGTAACTAATTCTTGACAGTCAGTCCTGGGGCAGAGTTAAAAGACCAGAATCAACATTTTGATAGGGTTCAGAGATCTGAAAATTTTTGGGCAAAAAATATAATGTTAAATCTTCCTTGGAGATTAATAAAAGAAGACCAGTGTGATTCCAAATCTTTGATTTATTGCAATATGTTTTGTTTATTTCCTATGTGTTCTTTTAATGGTTGTTTTTCTTCATGTGAGGTTGATGTATGATGCAGCAGGCCTTTCTTGAAGACATATAAATTTATTTATGTTATGATACATAGCAGACAATACCTATGTTGGTTCAAAGAAAGCATTAAAGGGCGCTCCATGGCCTCAACGATCTCATGTTTTCTGTTGCACTGTTTCATTCACCATTGTCATCTCAATATGTAAACATTGGATTCCTTTTGGCCCAATGTGATAAACTCTGTTCCAAACTATTTTCTCTTCCATCTATAAATTTTAGAATCTGCAGTAATTAAAGTAAAGGCCCTTCTGGTCCATTGAATTTGTCTCCGAGATGAAGCTGACATTACACTCAAGGGTGTTCTCTCTTCGGGTAAATATTTATAAAAATATTTATTGGTTTTGTGGATGTCCTAGGCGTTAACCTCCTGCAGCCAGAGGTTGTCTCCAGGGTTACAACAGGGTCTTCAGTTGCTTTAGGGAGTTCAAGGCTCTAGTAGAAAATGCGACAGGGAAGTAGATCAAGATGCTACGCTCAGATAACAGAGGAGAGTACACAGATAGTGACTTCACAGGCTTCTGTCAGAAGGAAGGCATCAAGAGGGAGTGGACAACTCCATACAATTGTCAACAAAATGGGGTAGCGGAGCGGAAGAATAGGTCTATAGTTGGGGCTGCAAAGGAAATGTTATATGACCAAGATTTTCCCAAGTTTCTATGGGCAGAGGCACATAACACAACTGTGTATATACAAAACAAGGTTCTTCACAGGGCGTTGGGGAAGATAACACTAGAAGAATTCTTCTCAGGGAAGAAGCCAGAAATCAGTCACTTGAGGATCTTTGGTAGCATAGCTTACTTCCATGTGCCAGGTGAGAAGTGCAATAAATTGGATCAAATTGCAAAGAAGGGGTTCTTCATTGGGTATAGTGAGACCTCATAGACATACAGGATTTACATTCCTAGCAATAGGATGATTATCGTGAGATGGGATGTAAAGTTCATGGAGGACAAAGCCTTCAAGAAATCTCACGAGTTGCCAGTAGGTGATCAAAGTGGGCCAACAAAAGCTCCATTAGTCTAGTAGCAGAGGCAACAACAGGGGCAGCCACAAGGATAGTCACAAGGATTTAGTACATTACCAGTTAGAGCACGACCTTAGGTGCAAGAGATCCTATGCGTTCGCTACAGATGGAGTAGTAGAGGCAAGATAAGGCTCCTCCCACCACTAGTGGTCGAACCAATAGGGAAGTTTGTCAGACGCTAAGGGATGCAAAAGATTTCATAGGAGCTCCCAGGACGAACATGAGAGAATGCAGACAGGTACCAAGCATTGGCGACACAGGTACTTGAACCTTCCAACTATCAGGAGGCCACACATCATTAGGTGTGGGTAGATGCCATGGTAGAAGAGTATAGTTTTATCATGACAAACAATGTTTGGGAGGTAGTGTCGAGGCCTGTGGATAGGTCAGTTGTGGGCTCTCGATGGATCTACAAGGTTAAGTAGGCTGTAGATGGTAGCGTGGATCTACAAGTACAAGGCTATGCTCATGGAAAAAGGGGCATGCGCAGAAGGAAGGCATAGATTATGAGGAGACCTTTGCCCTAATGTCCAAATATATTTCTATTTGGTTGGTTATATCTCTAGCAACATAGATGGGATGGCAGATTCACTAGATGGATGTCAAGGCAACTTTCTTGGACGAAGTGATATAAGAGGATGTGAAAATTTGTAAGACCCAAATTTTTATGGCAACAACTAATTACATTTCTTCTATTTGTTAAATTATTGAACAAATTATTTACTGCATCCTACAACAAATATCGAAACTAATACACTGCACCAATTAACATTATACGTGGAAACAAAAAAGTGAGCAAGAAATACACAACACATGGCACCATTATTTTTGGACAAATCTCCCCGGAAAAAACCAATGTGGGAAAACCGATGCAACAACTGAGGGTTTGTATTATTAAGTAGTAGTTTTATGAATACAATCTTTGGATGCCTTACAAGCTATCCAATACAAAGAATTTGACTGGCAAAATATTAGTAAGAAATACCTCACTATCACTGGTGATCCGACATTGATCTAGGCCCTGGATGGCTGGCCCCACGTTGGCTTTAAGCAGCTACTGCGTCAGCCTACGCAGTTATGTGTCAACCTCTCTGGGGATCTGCGGCATCTCTTCCCGGATCTCCTGCTGTCTAGAGTTTCGTTCCTCTGGCTCTCCCGTCTCACATCCTGACTTCTGGCACTGGAACTTGACTTCCCAGCTGAATTTTGAACTCCCTTTGAAGCTCTGCGCTGCCTCTGCATGAGCTTATGTTGCCCAACATAGCCTCTGCGCTGCCTCTTCTGGATCCTGAATCAAGAAATCTCCCTTCGAAACTATCCCTGCCCCTCACTGCAAGAAATCACTTCGATCTTCTCTTTGGCAACTGCTGTGCTGCCCTCTTTGAGAAATTCGATCTCTTGATCTCTCTCCGATGTATTTTCCAAATGCCCATCGAAGTCCTTCTTATAATCCTCCAGTTGAGTAATCAACGACCCAAATTAGATTCTAATCAATGGCTCAAATCATCTTCTTCTAGATGTTTTACCCTCAGTTTGATTAATACCCTTTAATTATTTTAATTTGCTAAGTTTAGACTTAGGCACCCATTAAAAATAATTAATTATTTTAATAAAACTATCTCCAGGTGGAATATCCCAAAACAATTACTGCGGAATACATGTGTCCTAGCCTCCCTGCAAATTTTGAGGCTTAGAGCATATCCGATGCTACCAGAAATCAACAGAGGAGGTATATATCGAATAACTAGAGGGCTTCAAGACACAGGAGAGGGGCACACATGTGTGCAGACAGAAGAAAGATCTATACGGGCTCAAGTAGGCTCCTAGGACATAGTATGGTTGGATTGACAACTACTTGTAGCAGATGGGATTTGTCAAGAGTGACGTAGATCCCAATCTCTACTATTTGATGGTGAAGGATGAGCCATTCATCCTAGTGTTGTATGTGGATGGCCTCTTCTTGACAGGGTCATCAGGGCTCATAGAATACTGTAAGAGAAACCTAGCGACAGAGTTTGACATGAAGGATTTGGGGCTTATGCATTAGTTCCTAGGCTTAGAAGTATGGCAGAAGTATGGGGAGATCTTTCTTGGTCAAGGGAGATCTACTATTAAGATTCTTTGGTTAAGGGAGATATACTACTGAGATTTTGAAAAGGTTCAAGATGCAGGACTGTAGGCCTATGTCTATGCCTATGATTACAAACTAGAGGAAAATAGATGCATCAGAGGACGAGGATGTTGACCCAAACTTGTATAGACAACTTATCAGTTCTCTCATGTATTTGGTCAACACTAGGCCAGATATTTGCTTCGCGGTCAACACCCTCAGTTAGTTTATGGTGGAACCTAAGAGAGTGCATTGGACAACAACGAGGCATGTGTTGAGGTATTTGCGCATCATAGTCAAGTATGGATTGAGGTATACTTGAGGTGATGGTGTTAGACTATGTGTGCTCACAGATGCAAATTGGGCAAACAATTTAGTGGATCAGAAGAGCGCATTTGGGTGCTGCTTCAACATTGGATCAAGAGTTGTATCTTGGGGTTGCAGGAAGTAGAAGTCCGTGGCACTTAGCTCTGCAGAAGTAGAGTACATGGCAGCTAGCATGGCTACATGCAAGGCTATATGGCTTTAGAAGCTGCTAGTAACCTTGTTCAGTCAAAAGTTGGAGGCGACCAATATCTACTGCGATAATTAGAATTGCGACAGGCTCTCTAAAAATTCAGTGGCTCATGATAGGTCGAAACACAGGCATTCAGTACCGCTTCATTAGAGATTGTGTGCAACGTGGAGCAATCCAGCCACAACATGTTCCCACAGAACAAGTTGCAGATATACTCATGAAAGGTCGAGGGAGAGCTAAGTTCGTCTATTTCAAAGAATAGATGGGTATAGTGGAGAACCTTTTTGAGTAACAGGTTGATTAACGCCAGTAGGCATAGTCAGATCTTAAGAGTTAGTGCAAAGACTAGTTGTAGTCAGTTACTAGAGGGGTGCTGAGATAGATGAGTGCAGACAGTTACTCAGTAGGCAGTGCAGAGACTAGTTGTAGTTGGATACTCAGGAGACAGTTGCAGAGCCAACACAGGGACACAGTGGATTCAAAGAATAGTTCTTAGTTGCAGTAGTTGTAGCAACAACAACAATATGAGATCAGATGCAGTGCAAGCAAAGTTGGCAGCAGTGCATCGAGGCGCAATGCAGTTTCAGCAACAACACAAATATAGGGTGGTTTAGCTATAGGGTTAGTAGATGAATTAGAGTATGTGCAGTGTTGATGGATAGTGAGAGCTAGTTGTATCATAGTTGTCAGACATCAACAAACTTCAGGATATTCATTAGGTCAATGAGTACAATAGTGAAGTGGAGAAGACAAAACACCTTCCTCGCTAAGAGGGAGTGTTAGTTTTTGTAGCATCGAACATGTATTTTAGTCTTGATTTGTTTAGAGAGGCTAAGGAACGCAAGATCTTCAAAACACAAAAAAGGTTTTCAGAGAAAACACTTAGAGACCACTCAATTGAGTTAATTGATCAATAATTAAAAAATGCTTAAGTCTAACTTAGGAAAATTGATTAATTAACAACAATTAATTGAGAAAGACTGAGAAAGCGCTAGAGACTCAGACGGATCAAGTCTGAGATGATCTTAGTCCTTGATAATGAATTAATCATGGCCATTGGTGATCCAACACGGGATTATAAGAGCATCTTGATGGGATGAGGACATGACAATCGAGCAGGAGGGAGAGTGAGTTCTTGAGGCAGATTGATCTATCTAGTGTGGTGATTCAATATGAAGAAAAGTTCGAGCTAGAGAAGGAGAGCATCAGTGATTCAGGGAGCAACAACAGAGAGGTAGGAGGATTTTGCTAGTGCCAGAGAGTCAGCAGAAGGAAGGCTTTAGTATTATGCAGACAACCATCTAGGTGGTGCGAGTTAGCTAGTTCAGCAAAGCGAATAGCCAAGAGAGGTTCAGATCAATTGCCAAAGGCTAGAAACACATTTCGGAAGGCAGTGCGAATTTTTCTAGTGGCAAGAGAAGCCTATACGACCAATTTTGGAGCTGTTTCAGAGGCTATAGGAACTGCGCATGCCAGGAGTGCGACTAACCAGTTTGGCAGTGTGAGTACGCCAGGGGGGGCTCAGTGATTTTGCAAAAGCGAGAAAATTTGTCCTAAATATTTTGTCGAGATTATTTGCTGGAGGATTGCCAATTTGACAACCAGATATTGTACTCATATCTTTGCTGTTGAATGATAAAAATAAATCCTCATCTGTTGCACCGGTTTCCCCTTCGAGGTTTTTTCAGGGGTTATTAGTCCAAAAATATTTGTGTCATTTTTATTATGTGTGTGCATTTATTTTTTGAGTTCCAATATTTTATTTAGCTTTCGCATAATTTATCTGTGAAAGAATTGCAGTGTGATTTATTCAGTATTAATCAGGAAATTAATAAATTGCTAAGAAGTTAGAAGAGTAAGTTCCAGTTGCTGCTATTCAAGGAAATTTCACAAGCAATACAAAGATAACTTGTCCCAAAATAACAATATAGTTTGAGCTCTAGCTCACAAAATAGCCCAGATGAACTCGATCTCTCTAGTTGATAATTTTGACCCCTCCTCAACACAACAGAACTCAACCCATAAGAAACCCCTTTCATAGTCACCAAAGGAAGTCAAACATGTTCCAGAACATAGGTAAAATATTAGTCTTGGCCACGTATTAAAATGTTGAACTCCACCAATGAAATGAGACAGAACCCATGACCAACAAGAGACTCGTTCTCAGCTTGGACAGAGGAATACTCAGTCCATTAACAACCATAAACTCGTCCCATAAGAGGGAACTTCAAACAACCACCAGAATAAAGAAACTTGACTTGATTCTCCAAGGACTTCGACCCAACAAGAAGATTACTCATCCAACAGTGGGAATAGAGTATCACGTTCGCCTTAGCAAATAGATTCAACCACCATTCTTAGTGTGAAAGCCTCTTGTCAAAGAGAATGATAAACTCAATGTAAGAAAACAAAATCAACTGATAATACCTCTTCCTTCCATTTTCTTCTATAGATCTTGTTTCCCTTTGTAACACATTGGTGAAATCTGTGTGATTTTAATCTTTAGACAAACTAGGTATCTAGTTTCAGCACCAAATCTAGCGATGGTCGCTAAGATTCTCTCTAAAATCTCTCCAAGAGTTTCCTTTCACAAAATGCAAGTGATAGAATGAGGAGAGACTCCTCACTTTTCTCTTTTTATAATTGAGTTGCCACTTTTGTCGCCATTTTACCCTTTTAATTTTTTATTAAGTTACTTTAGGAACTTTTTCATTTATAAAATGAAAGTGACTTTTCATTAACCTAGGATATTTTCCCCTTTGCACCCCTTAGACAGTTATAATGTTTTCCTATTCATGAAATCTCTGCATATGCATTGCATCGGTCTTTTAAGTGCAAGTGGTTGTTTTCTTCCTTGCATTTGCATTAGCATAACATTGCATCAAAAACTCTGCCTGCTGCAGTACATCATGCATTTATCCTCTCTTGCAAAGCATACAGTCCCTGTTGACGCAGCCTTGCATTTGCTCTTTGCTTTGTGCCACTGCATGACCTTTCATAAGTCTGGAGCCCTTAGAGCCTTTGGTTCTGTGATAAGATTTCTTATGCTTGTTTGCATGTGCTCAAATTCTAAAGATTGCTTTGACCTCTTTGCACAAGATTAAACCTTAGGACAACTACCCTGGTCACCTTGCCTTGATGCTACAACCCTAACCATAACAGTTGCGTGTGGCTGTAATGGTTGCTTTGAAAGGCAACCCCTCATAGAACCAGTAATTGAAACTGTGTCCAGGAGATATTTCCTATCAGTCTATCTCATTAACAAGGAAAATATGAGCAGGTACTCACGGGGACTCTAATTAGTGCAAATGACCTATATCTGTAACTTGAACCTCGTTGCTGGCTTGGTCCTGGATATTTCTTAGTATGTGTTCATTGTTCACTTGTCGATTGGAGATGTGACATGGAAACAAGGCATGAGAGCAAACCTAAATCAGATTATCTTTCAGTTTTTGTCAAATAAGAGACAACCTCTCTTGCGCGTAAAATAAGTCGGGATCCCTCATCCACCCTAGCGCAATGAACACCCAATAATAAGTGCTAATGTGCACATGAAAGAAAATTAAATTAAATAAAGGGTAAAGGGTTGAGAAATGCTTCCTGCGTAGAGAGGTGATGGAATGACCTTTGATGTGTGACATCCCTTCTTGACAATGACAATGAAAGTGATGATGTTGTGACAACCCCTTCTTGACAGTGATGATGACAATGACGTTGTGACAGTAGCAGCGAAAACGTCGAGGATATTTTCAATAGTTAGTAGTGGGCAATAGATAGTGATAATAGTAGTGGTAGTGGACACCAGTGGGCAACAGGTGTAGCAATAGTGGACAACAGGTGTAGCGGTAGTGACAACAAGTGTAGCAGCAATGACAGTTGCAACAGTGATAGATTGTTGTATAGCTGGGTCATTGTCCTTGGTATGGGAGTCCCAACTTAGTCATTGTTTGGTGTAGCAAAGCGTTGTAGGGTAGAATGGTCAAGAGTTGAAGTACTTGGGGGATTGAAGATCCCTTCGGACTAGGTCTGCAAATATCTCCAGGACTTGGGGAGCATTAACTTCCTTCCGGCTTGCTTGTAAAACCCTTGGGGATTATTTTACTTCTAGTTCATTTAGTAAAGTTGTATGTAACCGTACATAATGAACCATTTGTTGAGACAAATTTTTTGTGTACTTCCTATGTGATGTGATGATGATGTTTTATATTTGATTAGTGCTCTGAATAATTTAAGGATAATCTAACCAATTGTGAAAAATTAAGGAAATACTAATTCACCCCCCTCAATATTTCCACCAACCCTAGCTTTGGGAGTATATAAAGCATAAAAAACTGATAGTTTGTTGACTTAATGTAAAAATACACAAGAGGTATTTTGTAATAATAATTTATTATATATAAAAATGTAGAAGTGATGAGTGTTACAATGAGGACCCCCTTTTAACCAGGGACTTGTCAAAGCTCCCTTTTAACTAGGGACTTGTTTTCAGTAGCTCACTTGTTCTTCGGATCATGGTACCTTCAACTGCTTGAATAGCTCCTCCTTTCGATGTCATGAATTTCATTTTTATCATTATGGAGCTTTCATCTTTTGGGACCTCTTCGTAGGACATCGACCATCCATCACTTTCCTTCATGAACTATGTCAGTCAAGTCATCCTGTTCTTCATTAGAAAGTGGTCTTGTAATCCACATCTGGCTTTTCTTCATACAACTACCTCTTCCAAGTCATGTTTCCTTTAGGATCTTTCATCCAACCACGTGAGTGCTAGTTGTAGGTGACATCTGCAACTCTCTTTCGGTAGCCTTGTGTCAACCAATACAGACGTTGTTCAAAAATAAAAAATGAACATCAAATCAAAGTTACCTTTTGTGATGGCCATTCATCATGACATCTGCTTGTAGCAACATCAACAACCTTCATACATATGGACACATCTCCAAGATATTCAATGTCAAGTGTCTCCATTCTTTCTAGACTTTATCGGAGTCTTCATAATTTTTCCATGGAGATGTCATGGTCAATTCTCCTAGTCATCGGATGTCGTTTCCTTTTCTACATGCTCATAGTTGCATGTTTCACGATCTCTTCTTTCTTTCTTCAGATATTGTTCCACAGGAACTTTCATCCGTAGTTCCTTCATCTTTGTCAACCACCTCACATTCCATATGAGGACATATTATGTTGATTTCATCTAGTCAATATGTGAACCATGCTTTCATGTATCTTTTCAAGGAAGAGATCCCCTTTTCTTTGATCATGCTCATGAGATAGAGGATTTATCCATGCTATCTGCCACTATATGATGACATGACTCAATCTATCAAATACATGCATACATACCTCATTTCTTCCTTTTGGTCATCTAGGCTTCCTTCGATAACTTCCTTGATTGAAAATACTTCAACCACCTTGACCTACTGCACTCCTTTGTCATCATACCAGATGGAATTCTCAGCAAGACACTTGCTTCTAAGAGAGGTGAACCTTCTAATGAAGATTCCATTGAAGGATATTGATTATCCTCATCCTGCAAATGCTCCTTCCTAATGATGATACTACATGATGAACTCTTTCTATCCTCTATCATGTTAGATAACTTTTCTTTTCCCATAAATTCTACTTATGCTTTCAATGAGGTTACCAAGAGCTAGTTCCTTTCCATGATGACTACTACAACCATGTAGACTTGTACTTCAACTATCCTTTCAAGCTTTTCTAATAATGTCATGAGCTCTTGCTTTAATGATATGCTTCTAATATGATGCCATCTTCTACTAAGATGCATCTAGTCATAATGCTTCTCATCTTGATTGCCATGGTAGCAAATGCTTGAACTTGTTCTCTTGGTCACACATCACTTTTAGTTTTTAAACTAGTTTCTTCAATCTTACATAATGCCCAGAGTCCACCGAATGGGGTGGCTTCCTTCTTTCCGAAAATGCTTGATATGAAGTTGCCCCATTCATTAGGTAGAGCACCACGATGGTCATTTTTCTAACTGATATGATTTCCCCCAACTCTTGCAGTTGGTCTTGAATTTCTGACACCCTCATGAAGTATGAGGTTATTCCTTCTTCCTTTGATTTCTTCATTTTATACAATTCAGTTCTTAAAGATATGACTTCTCCAACAATGCTTGTAGATTTCTTTTGATGTCTCTAACTTTGCTACATGTGAAATAAGGGGATCCAACATAGTTACTGATCAAACGAGAAAATTACCAATTACCCATTTTTTTGAGCTAGCAAAAAAAGCACTTGATTTTGAAAAATGGTTATTCAGAATAACCTTTTTTTTTTAGCATATTTTGGCACTTTAAATTTTATAATGTAACATTTTTTCTAAATGTTACTAATATTCATGCTAATTTTGAAAAGTGTTGATGCGACATCAACCCATTTTTTTAGAGGACTTATTTTTGACACTTTATTTTTTTAAGTATTAAGTATACACATTTGTTTTAGAATGTTAGTGATTTTCATGCTAATTTTGAAAAGTACTGATGCAACATCAACCCTTTTCGTTTAGAGGGCTTATTTTTTATACTTCAAATTTTCTAATGTATTAAGTGTGGATAACTTTTTTTAAATGTTGGTGATTTTCATATTGGTAATAAAACATAAAAAAAAATAAAAAAACATGACAAAAAGATAAAAATACATCTTTAGAAAACCCATAAAAATATGTAAAAAAAAATTAGCTTGTAAAAATAAAAAATTAAACAAAAAAAAATTAAACAAAAAAAAAAATTTAAACAGAATAAATTAAACAAAAATAAAAATTTAACAAAGAAAAATATATACTCAAATAATAAATTAAGAAAGGGAAAAAAATTAAAAAAAAACACATAATTTAAAATATAATATATAATTATAATATATAATATATATATTAAGTTTAGAAAAATAAATAAAAAAAGCTTCATTATTAAAAAAATAATATAATAATAATTAAAGAAAATATTAAATAATTAGAATAAATAAAAAAATAAAAAAATGAATTAAAACTATAAAATAAATTATAAAATAAAAAAATTCATTGTAAAAAATATAAAAAAAAGAAAAATTAACAACGGCCCTGCCCGCCCAGGTGAATGCGGGGTACGAGGGCAACTCCGGGAATCGACCCCTTGTCCAAGGTGGCTTCGGGGCTCAACCTTGGGCGGGGACCCAGAATCGACCTCCCTTGCTCAGGTACGCCACCTGGGCGGGAGGCTTGTTATTTTTATATATATATATAATATTATTTTTTTTAAATTTAATTATATAATTATTTTTTTATTTTTTTTTTAAATTAAATTTATAATTTAGTTTTAATTTTTTTTTGATTATTTTAAATTTTTATTTTAATTATTTTATTTTAGTATGCGGTTTTGTTTTATTTTAATTGTTTTAACTTCAATTTTTTGGTTATTTTTATTTTATTTTTTGTTTAAACTTTTTTTTATTTTTTACAAATTAATCTTGTTTTTTTTTTTTTTGATCTACATTTTTATAAAGGAATTTAGACTTCTGTGATCCATAACATTGTTTAGAAATTTTTTTCGGTGAAATCACATAAAAATTCTTTTGTCGACGCGTTTCAAACCAACCAGTGTGGTTCATCGTCAGGACAAGTTGAAGAACCAATCCAGCTTAGCTTGTTAAATAGTATGTGCAGAGACTCCAACGGCTATATTGCCAACGGCTAATTTTGACGTAAAGACCTTAGTCAAACCAATAATATTCTTGTTATATTTAATTATTATTATTTTTTAGAAATTAGTTAAATTAGGAACATTATATACTAAAAGAATTCATTAGTTAATTTAACTAATTGTACTTGTATATTAATAAATGTATATAAATATCTAAAAACGAACTAATTTAATTAAAATGAATATCATAGGTCCATCATATATTAATTAAAATAATTTTTATTTATTATTTAAATCTAATGGTCCATTAGAAATCCAATTTTAAAAATAAATTATATTTATTAATTCATCTATATATTTCCTCAATAATCTTTTTTATTCCAATAGTGTTAATAAAAATACCTAGTCAATTTCTTGTTATATTAAATTACTATTATTCTTAGAAAATATTTAAATTGGGTAAATCCTATAATCCAAAAATTCATTTGTTAATGAACTAGTTTATTAATAAATGACCTAACTCCAACTAAATTAATATTATGGTACATCATATACTTAATAATAATTCTTATCTATCGTTTAAATCTAATGGTCCATTAAATCAGTAAATTATATCCTCTATCAATATTAATTTAGTTGGAGTTAGGTCATTTATTAATAAACTAGTTCATTAACAAATGAATTTTTGGATTATAGGATTTACCTAATTTAAATATTTTCTAAGAATAATAGTAATTTAATATAACAAGAAATTGACTAGGTATTTTTATTAACACTATTGGAATAAAAAAGATTATTGAGGAAATATAGATGAATTAATAAATTTAATTTATTTTTAAAATTGGATTTGTGATGATGATGATGGTTAACGTCCGCTGAGACCAAATAATGATCTATCGGACCTAAGAAGACAAATTATTTATTTTGATTTAAGATTTTATTCCTATGCTCAAAAAGCTTAGAGAGAAGCCTCCCGAGTTCACTATAATTTTGGCATTTTAAAAGGCTAGGAAGGTCAGTATTGTAACAAAGGTTGTGATGAAATTGAGATCTAATGTGGTTGTATGCAGGGCATTCTAAGAGGAAGTGGTTTTCATCCTCGATGCTCCCATTCTCACAAATATGGCAGATCCTTTCTATCCATGGTGTTTTAGGAACTACCCAGCGGCCAGTTTCACTATGGAGCTCATGAGAATTCGTTCTAATCTTTGCTATATTAATTTTCTTTTTTGAGCTAGTTAGAATAGAGAGATACTTTTGATCTTCAAGGGTGGGTTGATGACCTTCTTATAATAACTTAATTTTCTTTTAGACGCTAAATCTTTCTCACACCATAATTTTTTTTTGAACTTAGAAGTAACAATATCTTTAATGTTATTT